>JBBPTZ010000165.1:0-32079 GCA_038094315.1 Phylloporus cf. tubipes | reverse complement strand
ATTTTCGCGTCAGATTCGCCTGCCTTTGACGCAAAGACGTATTACGATCAATTGATCACGACTTCTTCTCTTCCTGCACTACTCAAGCGCGAGAACGAGCTCCTAGCAGGTGAGCTTCATCTATCACCGCTGCGATACATGTATTGAGACTGCGAGAAGAGATTCGACAGCTGGATAGCGAGCGACAGTCCCTTGTGTACGGTCATCATCACGAACTCATTGCCGCAAGCGACACCATCGCAGCGGTACGCAGTACCACATTTCCCGCTACCCCAGTTATGACTTCCCCATACCAGATGAAAAACCGCGCAGAGAGTCTTGACGCAGACTTGGATTCCCTCAAAGCAGCATTCTCCGAGATCTCTCGACTTGCAGCAGAGGTGTCCATTGAACGGCGACCGTCTCCGAATGATGTCGTCGAGATGTAGGCCCAACCCAGAGCATCTATTTCTTCGTCCCTCCTCTATGATAATCACTAAACACCACGCTGTACAATACGCGGAGAAAAAAATCTGGCCAGAGTACGTCATCAAGACTTTTCATGCTAAAGGAGTAGATGTATACACATCGCGCAGGCTCCAGGCTTGCTTTACAACAGGTCCTACAGATTATGCATTAAACGATAATTATACTTGCCAACTAGCCACGACGCGGCCATCATCCTCTCGGATAATAAATCACCGGCTGCCAGATACAGCCCGTTTTATGCTGCAGGGCGGTGAGGATGCAATTTCTCCACATTGCTGGAGCACCACCTGGCACTTCCGTGACCCTCCAACGTTCTTGGCCGGGTTCAACGACCGCACCCTCGTTCTACACGGGGACAAACCATCAGGAGTCCTCATCTTTCATGGTCAGGCAACATACCTGAATATACATTATAAAGTCGCGTATGTGATACGCGAGTGTCATTAGTAACAAGGTCGGTGTAAAAGGGACGTCTCGTTTGGTTGATATCCGTTTTTCAAATGGATAGCGCGAATATCCCGGCCACTGTTTGAAGTATATGGTGAGTTTGGTGTAGTTCAAGAGAAGTGGGGACTGTACAGTGATCTTGATCTTGACCGAACGACCAGGGCTCTGAACGAATATGGGAAGATCTCCGTTCACCAAGTCTGGCATGGTGTGCATGGCCAATAGATCCCAGAGAGAATAGGGCATTTTGTTCTTCCGGCGCAAGAAACGGACCACAGATGGCTTGGTTCCAGCTTGGTATTCGTCCACTTCCTCGAAAGGCTGTGGCAGGAGGTCGTACCCTGGCAGCGACCCGGATGAACCAATCTCGCTGTATGGAGCGCTCGCATTGCTCGGAAACCTTTCGTTGGACACTGGTAGTGGTGTCGTCGCATGGTATGTGCCAGGGTTGAAGACGTTGCGGGCTGGATATGGATACGAGGGATTACTGACCGGCAGAGTGTCTAGGTATATGGACTGGGAGTGGGTGATCGCGTCACAAGCTGCTCGAAGGGGCCTCTGGCTCGCGTCTCCAGGATTTGTGCCGAGCGCGTTTGCAAGAGACGAGTACGAAGATATCAGTATTTGTTGGTCCTCGTTCGGGAACGACAACGGGTATGCATGTACGTTTGAATAGGCCATGGTTGGTGGACGTGCTTTAGGAGGGAGAAATCGACCGCATTTATACCCCCAACCCCGTCAAAGCGTTGGACTGACCGCGCCAAACAGCGAACGGAAATGCCTGCGATGCCAGAAAGCACAATCGCAGCCTGAACCCCGATCATGTCCACATATCATGGTGTCGACAGTTGAAAGAAGTGGCTGGGTAGCCATCCATCGTTTGTATGGCAACGACTGGTGTCTGTCAACGGATCGGTGCAGCAAAAGGTGGATATGTGGACGGTCTTGAACGTAGGTCAATCGTGACTGAAAGGGAGACAAAGCACGGTGCTTGGTCATATTAGCCGGGCGACGTGAAACGCGGTTAGATATTCTGTGAGAATTGCTTACGAAACAGGTAGAAAAAGACGACGACAAGGATTTGCGTGTTCTCCATGAACATCGAGGACACAAAAGTTCGGGCTTGGTCCAGCTCTTCCGCATCCTTGTCCGCGTTCCCGTCCTCCAGAGCGATGCTTGAGAGCCTTCCGCTTGTGTTTGGATCGTCTCGTTTTGACTAGTCTGTCCCTCGTGACGGAGGTACCGCTTCTGCTGGCGCCCATGAAGCTGAAGGCTACTAGAAGAGGTGATTCTGGCAGAGTGGGGTTCTACATGTTCACAGTATGGTCGTCTGTAGTCTGTTTATTCTGACGTTGCTCTGCGTAAAATCAGTCAAATGCACGACGAGAAACCATTCGAATCCTGCGACGAACTCGAGTGTTTCACATTTGTTTCCTCGGGACACAGCATCGGTTCGGATAGCCGGATCCAGTACTGCCGTGAAAGCTTCCCTTTTCCGCAGACAATCAAGTGCTCTGACTCGTTGAGGCGAATGTCGACGGCAACGACGACGACGACAACAAAGGCAACTATGCCATCGCAGGGCTTGTTACCGCTCAGAGCTAGCCCTGACAACGTCCTTCCAAACTCTTGTTCGTCTTCAGCTGAAGCAACACTTCAATCACTGTACAACAGAGCCGCTCAGGCATTTCTTTATCGCGACATCGCCCTCACGACTTCCTTGATTGCTTCAGCGTTCGCACTGCTACAGCCTCCCATTGCTCCTGCCCCAGACCCATTCGGTGCTCATCGTCGCAAATGGGACATTCTCCGCATCAGCCTCGAGTCTACGGTATACGCCTCACCACCAGACCGTGCCGCCCTACCAGAAACACTGCGCGAGTTACTGCTGTTGTCGCCCCAGTCGTTTCTTGCCATGTCGCACGCACGGTCGCTTACCCTTTTCACACCCTCTTCGTTGCCGCGGACACCTACGTCCGCATTTCTTCCCCACCAAATCTTGATCACACACATTGGATCCAGCCTTAAAGTCGACTGCCCGGCTGTTGGTCGGGAAATGATAGAGGACTGGCTATCCAATCGTGGGCAGTACGACTTTATACCATCCACCGGGGAGGTATATGAAAAGATTCTAGAGCTGTATTGTCTACACATTTTGCCACGTCTGGACGAGTGGGATTATGCCAAGGAGTTTTTGAGCTACGATGTCGAGTTGCCGCAGAGCAAACGGATGGTGAGTTAACCGAGATGCCGGTCCAAGTTGTTCCGTATTGATCCCTCGTGCTCAGGAGTTCCAAGCATCGCTTGATAAGGCACTAAAGGAAAAGGTTATTCGGACTCCTGCCGTCGCTTCCCTTCGTGTTCCTTCGCCTACCCCGTCCGCTTCCTCTTCCAATTCCTCTCTCTCGACCGCATCAAATCGCACTGTAGTTCCTCTTACCGGACTCTCGCAACTCAATCAAGGACGGCGCTCGGGATCTTCGACATCTACGGCCTCGGACATGACGGTAACGAAATCGTCTTCTCGTTCGAACCCGAGAGATCCTCGATCCACACCACGTGCGAGTCCTCGCGCCAGCGTCGTTCGGGGTTCACAGAACCCCGTTTTGGCGACGACTGGACAGTCGCTTGGCGCCCTGGCATCGATCAGGGAGTCTCTCCGAGCGTACTTTGCCGCGAACCGCCTCACCACCTTGACTGTACTTTTTCTTCTCCTGCCGATGTTGTCCTACATCATCCGACGGCGTGCGCGAGCAGCTCCGACTTCTGCTCTCGCTCCACCATCTACAGCAGATCAGGTGAAGCGGCGATTGACTGATGCTCGCGGGGGATCCATCCTGTACGCACTCTGGAGCGAAGTGGGCAGGGCTATTTGGGACACCGTCCGAATGGGGGGCGGAGGGTTGGTATAGTTCGTTTTGACTACCAAAGTTATCTTTATTCCATTCGTTTCTGTGTATTCGGGCATATCGTCGTTCTAGCCAATATGGTCACGTGACTGTTACAGGAAAAATGAATCCATGGATGAATATGAGGGTCGGCTCTCGACGATGAGCAACTTGATCTCTTGCGTGTCATGGTAAGCTAATTTCGAGTCTCAAACTACCCGATCGACGTTTTGGCTAGGGTCAAACGAGGCGTCGCCGCGAGCCATCCACGCAAGTATGTCCTTGACGAGAATGAGCTGGAACGCGTCAGCGCACTGGCTAGGATCGAGCTCGAGGATGCACGCAATGAACTCGAACGCGCGCATGAAGCGGCGCAAAGGATGGGAAAGGGTGCCGAGGGGGAGGAGGCCGACGATCTGGGCGATAGCACCGACGAAAACCACGAGGACGAATGGGTCGAGTGAGTCTCGTGTCTGCCTATGCGTCTCTAGTTATCGACCATGCTGCTGAGGAAGCGAGGAGGAAGCGATGGTCGTGGATGGTGAGGACGAGGGGAAGAAACCACCACCCGTCGAATCGGACGATTTGGCAAAGTACAATCTCGACGAGTATGATGATGACGTCAACGAAGGAGGTGCGCGTCGGAACTCGTGTCCCTCTTCGCGCGTTCTGACCTTTTTTTTCAGAGATCGGTCCGTTTACGAGCATCAAAGGGCTGACGTTCTACCGAGATAATGCAGATGACCCGTACATCACACTGAAAGAGGTCGGTTTACTTGCGGAAACGTCAGACTCGTTCGCTATAGCACTTTTGACAGGAGGAAGATGACGAGCGTCAGGACTTGGAGATATTACCGACCGATAACCTCCTCATCACTGCGAAAACCGAGGACGAGATATCCCAGCTGGAAATCTACGTCTACGACGAAGCAGAAGAAAATCTGTACGTGCACCACGACTTGATGTTGCCCAACTTTCCGCTCTGCCTTGAGTGGCTCGATTTCTCGCCTGCGTCCACGTCGTCGTCCGCGCCGGCGGACGGTACGGCCAAGCGTGGCAACTACGTGGCTGTTGGAACGCTCGACCCCGAGATCGAGATATGGTCGCTGGATGTGGTCGAGAGCATGTATCCGGACATGGTCCTCGGACGACCTGATAAAACGGCTGCACACGTGCCGGTCCCAGCTGGCACTGGGAAGAAGAAGCGCAAAAAGACAAAGGCGAGACCGACGTCGGACGCTCATCACGTCGACGCGGTGCTCGGCCTGTCATGGAATAGAACACACAGACAGATGCTGGCGTCCGCGTCTGCAGATCGAACTGTCAAGCTGTGGGATCTCAGTCGTGCGCCGATGGCGGATTTGGACGGGAGTGGTGAGAGTGCTGTCGCGATACGGAGTTTCAACGTGCACAGGGACAAGGTGCAAGCGGTGCAGTGGAACGAGAAGGAGCCTACTGTTTTGCTTTCTGGTAGCTACGACCGGACAGTTCGCGTATTTGATTCGCGAGCGCCGGATACGGGAGTCGGTGCTGTACTTGGCGCAGACGTGGAGGCACTCCGATGGGATCCCTGGGAGCCACATGCTTTCTATGTAAGTCATTCTCTGGCCTGAGTGCGTCACTCATGAAGGTATAGGTCTCCCTAGAAAATGGGCTGGTGCTCAACTTTGATGCACGGACGCTGCCAACAGATCTCAAGGCAGCGTCACCATCGCGGTTCACGATCTCTGCCCATGATGGTGCCACGTCTGCGCTGGACGTGAGCCCGCTTCTTCGCGGATGCCTTGTGACGGGTGGTACAGACAAGGTCGTGAAGGTCTGGAACGTGGACCAATCCGAGGGGGGCAAGCCATCTGTGAGCATGGTGGCATCGAGAGACCTTGATATTGTATGTGCGATCTAGTTCGCGTCATCCATCTCACGGGCATGATAGGGCAAAGTGTTTTCTGCCGTTTTCTCGCCAGACGATCCGCTCACGATCGCCGCGGCGGGATCGAAAGCAAGGCTGCAGATCTGGGACGTGGGCGCGAATATTGGTGCGCGGAAAGCTTTCGCGTCCAAGCTTTCAGAAGCAGGAAAGGCAGTGAAAGAGAGGAGCGGCGGGGGCCTGGTAGGCCTGGTCAGCGACGAGGAGGAGAGTGACGAGGGGGATGAGGAAGACGAATCCTGAAACCTATCTCGGCAAAATTGACTCCTAGGACGTACTTATAACAATATGCGATGGTGTGTAGGTATTTCTACATGAAATCGTCTCCGTCCTTTCCAAAGTCATCCAGAGCCTCGTCATAAGCCTCGGTGTCAAATCTAGCGTATCGTCGGACACGGATAGACGACGGAGAGAGGATGTAGACGTACTTGTTGGAAACCTTTGCGGCACCCAAGGTTGGCTTGGCTGCAGACTTTGGTTTCTTCTTGCCGCTTGCCTTGTCTCGCTGCTCCTTTTGCTTTTCGTTTGCTAGCGTGGTGAGGGCACTTGCTGCTTTGCGGACCTCGACGTCCCTGAGCGGCTCTGCCAACTGTCTGACGTGGTATTCGACAAAGGATGGGTAAAGGGGTTTGTTGTGATGTCGTTTGACGACAAGGTCGATGATCTGCGCAGACAAGGCATGGAAATCCTCCTTGGTGCGAGGATCAGCGGAAAGGAGGGCATCGAACTCTTTGGAGGACGACCCTAGATCGCGATCATGAGCACCTCAAGCCGCGCGATCCGACATGGCTCACCTCCCAAGCTCGCAGCGCCAAGCAAGGACGCCGCGTTATCGAGATCGGCCGAGATTTCACGTTGCCTGTCGCGACGCGCCTTTTCGCGGGGATCGAGGACAGCGTCTTCGTCGTACTCGACGTCGAGTTCGGTGCGGGTGGCCTTGGCTGCTTCTTTCTCAGCAATCTTGGCTTTGATGGTACCCTTTTTCTTGGGTGGTGCGACTGGGGCCGGGGCGGGCTTGCTGTCTTCTTCTTCCTCAGAAGACGCTTCCCAGTCGCTCTGTGCATGCGTTCAGTGGGAACTGGTGTGATCTGGGGCGTGCTTACGGCGGGTGATGATTCGTCTTCGTCTTCGCCCTCCCATTTGCTTTTGACTGGTTTGACGTGGTGGGTTGCGGTGGTGGGTGCGTCGTCCGCCTCTGTGCGCGTTGCGGGTCGTGAGCTACGTCGCGGGGACGACAAGGAAACGAGTACCCCAGTCGGACATGCTTGACGGTCGGATGGCAAAGTGATTATCGTCCAGTTCCTATTTCGGAGATGACCACCACCACCGCCTCAAGGCAAGTCCGAGTCCGAGTCGCCAGCGCGTCCGCTAACACGGACCCAGCGCGCGGTTGTTGCAGCTTGCGATCCCGCTCGTCAGGACGCATGGATTCACCCGGACGGCCCTTGCACGCGCCGTGCTCGACCTGCCGAAACCACATGCGGAGCCTCTGCCAGACACAGCCGTCACGACGCTCTTTGGACACGGCGACAACGCACGCCGGACGCTTGTACGGGCGTGGTTGGAGGACGCGCGGTGCAGGATGGGGAAGGACGACGCCAACAAGTCGGTGCGGGACGTGTTGCACGCCCGCATGCGGATGAACGAGCCCGTGCTCGCACACCTCCCCGAGGTACGTCTCTCCGCCGTGTCGTGGGATCCCTTTCCCATGGCTTCTTAGGCTTTTGCGCTACTCGCGACGTCGTCACGGTTTCTTCCCCTCGATCCGTTCCCCGTGCTCGAGCACGCTGCGCGTGTCGCGGATGAGGCGTGCTGGATCGCTGAACCACATGGGAAAGAGGTACGTCGAGGTGGCGAGGACGACGCACGCGCTGAAATGCTTGACCGTCTAGATGGCGTGGTACACTCGCCGCGCGACCGTGTCGGGGATATACCTCGCGGCAGAGTTGCATCAACTGACGTCGCCCAACACGGCGGTATCGTTTCTGGACAACTTGTTCGAGAACGCGGGGACGGCGGAGGGGGTCGTGCGAGAGGCGTCGCTGTATGGGGCGTACATTCTCGACAGCTGGAAAGGCATTGCAAAAAGTCGAGGTTTACTGTGATGGACCCTTTTACCATGTCTACGCGTACAAGGATACAAGAGATGCAAAAAGGTTACACGAGTACTATGCCCAGTTGTCGATGAGGGAGTCACGCATTTCACCAATGATTGCAGATGACAGCTGGCCTTGTAGTCCTGTGCGAGGGGTCAGCATGGGGGCGGGGACGGGGACGGGGGCGGGGACGTACTAAAGGTAGCTTCGATGACGCTGATTTCTGTTGCGGTCGTGTCGATGCCAGTGAACGCACACCAGTCGTTGACGACGAGACCTGCGCCGATGACGTCCGAGCCACGGTTGACGGTACCAGCCTGCAAGTGCTTAGATGGCTGTGATCGGGAGAGAAGGGTAAACCCACGACGAGAGGGACCTGGAGCAGGCTGCTAAGTTCGTTCTGCTCCTGCACGCTTGTTTTTGGATGTACAAGTCCACCCTGATTGGAGATCGCGCAATAACTGCCGACGAGGACGTTGTCTGCGACCGTCTGCCGGAACACCTCGACTTTGAGAACATCGGCGATGATCTCCTCTGTCTCGCGATCGACGTCGGGGTGGACGAGGGCGACGTAATCGTTGCATGCGATGACATTTCCGAGAGCAGAGAGACGCTCCTCGACGCGCTGGATGGCGACTGTGTCTGGGAGGGAATTACGGAGATGCTGGAGCTCCTGATCTGTGGTGGTGGATGGGACAAGGAGACCGTTTCTGTTTCCTGCGCGATGGTCTAACGGGTGCAGCGTAGATCGCGTACGGGCCTACCTGCGGTGAGACGGCCGATGATGCGTGTCCCGCCGATGGTCGTGTGGACGATGGGGATGAGACCCGCCAGCTCTGCCTCGAACGCCGAGTAAAAGTTGGTCGACGTGTGCATGGCCACGAGACAGTAGCTGTTCGTGAGCTTGGCGAACACGCCGATCTCGCTACTGTTTTCGAACTGGATTCCTGTTGGAGGGTTGGCGGAGGACCGACGGACGGGTCATGCACGCACGGGTGGCCATGTTGATGGTTGGCTATCAAGATGCGACTCGCCACCAGACTGTTCCGGTCGCTGCACACGACGACGCCGACGACGCCAACGGCGATCGAAAGGCTGATGGCAGACTCGGTCAAGGTCTGTCCCAGTCCAAACCAACGTCCTCCGACGCCCTCACCCTCCAACAGGCGACCGGGCCCATCTCCTTTGCGACCTACATGCAGCTCTGTCTGGCCCACCCCGTCCACGGCTACTACACCAACCAGCCCGTCTTTGGCCCACGCGGAGACTTTGTTACCAGCCCAGAAATTTCGCAGGCATTCGGCGAGGTGCTCGCCCTCTGGATGATCGCGCGGTGGTCGTCCGCTGGTGCAAAGAAATTCAGGCTCGTCGAGCTCGGTCCAGGACGCGGAACACTCATGGACGACATCCTCCGCGTACGTCCTAACTATCCCCTCGCTCATCCGTCCCACCCGTTCCCAGGTCGTTCGCCAGCTCCCTGCCGTATGCGCTCAGCTCGACAGCGTCCATCTCGTCGAGACCAGCCCCGCCATGCGCGACGCTCAGCGCACCACCCTCCAATCCGCCCACGTCCCCCTTTCGTGGCACGACGCCCTCGACCAAGTCCCCCACCTTGACGACCGGTTCACCATGCTCGTCGCACACGCACTCATCGCCCCCCTCCCCGTCCACGTCATCGAGGTCTGTCTTGTTCTCTGCACGCTGTGGTCCGACTAACGGGACAGACAGAAAACAGTGCAGGGGTGGCACGAAGTACTCATCGCACCCTTGGACGACCCGAGCATACATTACGCCCGTCCGTCTGTTGACCCTCCCTCGCCCCGGTGGACCCGCGTGCTCTCTCCAGCCCCTACGGCCTCGTCGACCCTCCTCGGACACGTATCGCCGCGCTTTGCAGCACTCCCCGTCGGTGCGCGCATCGAAGTCTCGGGGGCATCCGTCAAAGTCGCCCGACAAATCGCCGAGCTCATCGCCCCGTCTGGAAGTAGCACAGGCGGATGCGCCCTCCTCGTCGACTATGGTGCCGAAAAAGCAGTCGGAAACTCGTTGCGGGTGCGTCTGTTCCTCTTTCTACGTCGCGTTGTTGACTTGCACACAGGCGTTCAAAAACCATGAAATTGTCGACGTGTTTCATCGCCCCGGCGAATGCGACGTGACCGCCAACGTCGATTTTGCACTCTTGAAAGAGGTGCTTTCGGATCGAGGTCGGCTCCCTGCGCTTGCCCACTCCCTTTTACACTGACGCGTCGCCTAGTTACACCACACGGAACCCTCTCGCAGGGCACGTTCCTCACCGAAGTTGGCATCCAGCTACGCGCGGCTCGTCTCATCAACGCTGCCCTTACCGAGGAGAGAAAGTCGGCGATCGCACAGAGCGTCAACCGCCTCGTAGACCCGCTTGGTATGGGCGGACAGTATGCCGTACTCGGTATTACCACCACACCAAAAGACGAAGCCGTTTGGCCGTTCTTGGGCATACATGATTGACATGCGAGATATATACATTCGCATGAATAGATATTAAATAGTAGCGGAATAGTCCGCCTTGATGATATCTGCCAGCTTTTCCGCAGCAGCGAGCACGGAGCCAGCCTGATGGCATCTGTACATCAGCCTCGTCAGTAACACACAACAGTACAACTCACCGTATGTCCCGAGACCATCTTGGGGTAGATAGACGCATCGCACACCCTCAGTCCGAGCGCACCTCGGACTCTCATCTGCGGGTCCAATACAGCGGCCGGGTTGTCTGCCTTGCCCATCGTGCACGTTCCAAACGGATGGTAGAGTGTCTCTACCCTGTCCCTAATGATCTCGCCCAGCTCCTCGTCGCTCAACCGGTCAAAGTGGTGGTCGAGCAGCGGGTGGGTGGAGCCGACATCAGTCAGGTCTGTCAATGGAGCCGTGTGCGCAATCTTGTAGGCCCCACGGACACCACGAATCAGTACGTCGAGATCATGCTGGGTGGCGAGGTAGCTAAGGATAATGTGAGCAACGACAGGAGGACGATGGGAATAAAACAGACTTTGGATCGATGACGGGATGGTCCCAAGGGTCTGCGGACTTGATTTCAATACTGCCAGTGCTCGTTGGGCTGGATGACAGTGTCAGCGCAGGATACATGTAAGAAAAAAAAAGCCTACCGCAGGAGCGTGACTACGAGACTATATCCATGCAAACCAGTTCCCAAGAAATCGCCGTGATCCTTGGCAACGATAGGGGCCATGACGACCTCGATATCAGGTGCGTTCGGGCTCGAGGTGCTGTCCTCAATGTCGTTGCTGAATTCTGCACGAGGAAACATTTTCTGGTCGTCCGTTCGGAAGAACGCGGCCACCTCTCCGATCTAAATCGAATAAGAAACGGACAATACAGAAAAGGAAAGCAAACATTGCTGGAAAGGGGGCCTGTGCCAAAGACCTTGTATTGCGCAAGCGCTTTGAAGAGCTTGAATGTACTGGCCAAGTCGTATGGCTTAAAGAAGTTGAAGGAGACGCCGAGCTTGTCCTTGAGACGGAGGGAAAACATGAGGTGGTCGCCGAGATTAGCGCCGACGCCGGGGGAATCGACGAGAACGGGAATATTTTGTCTTTGGAGGATGGGCGCAGGGCCGATACCAGAGAGCATGAGGATTTGAGGGGTATGAATTGCTCCACCGCTGTAGAGGATTGAAAAATGCGGTGTGTGGACAGAAGGGGACATACCAGACGATGACTTCCTTGCGTGCCCTCGCACGGAAGCGGGGGGTATGTTTGTTTTCGCTGGCAAATTCGACAGCAACTGCACGTGGGGTACCGGAGGAAGAGTCAAAGACGATCTTTGTGACGCGAGCGAGGGTGACGACTTTGAGATTGGGTCTGGCCAGGGTCTCGGGGGTGAGGTAGGCTACCTCGGAAGAGACACGTTCGTGATTGCTGCTGATATAAGTCACTTAAAGCAGGTGAGCGAGGTGCAAGGCAAAGAGGGATGTTTACTCACTGGTCTATGGGAAAGAGAGAAGGACGATGAGTACTGGAGAGATTGAACGCGTACCTTGTTGACGCCAAGAGTACCCTCTGAGGTGTTAAAGTCGGGATTGAATGGGATGCCTAAATTGATGCAGGCTTGGAGGAAGAGGGGGCTTCCCTCGGATATGTGGGCATGATAACCGACGGTGACAGGACCGTGTGCACCTCGCTGAGAAAGGTCTACGTGGGGGAATCTTGGATCGGGTGTATAGTGTTCGAACTTGCGAAAGTAGCTGGAGAAATAGTCAGCGCGAGAAGTAAGGCGGTGCACTGGACGAGTACGCTTCAAAGTTTTTCCAAGCCCACGTGTCGTCGCCAACGATGGAGGCGACCTCGTCGTAGTCGGAGGATGCACCGTAATGGGCCCTGATGGGGATGAGAATAGAGAGGAAAAAGAGAGGGAGGACGTGCATTTGCGCGTTTATGGACGAGCCTTGGGAAAGGATGAGAGACTAGGAGGAGAATAAAAGGGGACGTACATCCACCGAGGAGACGGGCTGACGAGAGGTGAGCAGAGACGAGTGTGAGAGGGATGGACGTACCGCGGGACCATAATTTCGACTTGTTGGCGGCATGTTTCTGAGGAACGGTGTAAAACGCGTAGTCGTGCGGGCCACGAATGAGCTGGGAGAAGGCAGCGGGCGTTCTGCTCTCAGGAAGGACCTTTCCGCTGCATTGGCGGTGAGGACGGGCACAGTGAAGGCGCATATACGCACCTCTGACCCGCCTCGATGACGAGGACGCGGAAATCGGGACGCTCCGATAGACGTGCAGCGAGGACACAACCAGCCGTGCCTGACGTTGGCAGATGAGATGAGCAACAAGTGGTTCACGTTGGAGCGCACCTCCGCCAACGATGATGAAGTCGTACTCGTCGAAGCTGTCGTCGACGTTGCGGGCGACGGTCGCGTAGTCGGTGACGAGCATGGGTAATAGAATGTGGATAATGTGGCTGTGTCAACCTTGCCAGTGTTGGATTGCGTCCTCATGGTGCCCGAGAATTCCGCGCCGTCGAAAGCGTCCCTTCTCAAGTGGTGGTCTCAGTTCACCCAACAGAAAAAGCCGACAGAATACAACAAGCGTGCGTGCGAGGACTCGATGGGCGTTCGGGTGCAGTCCAGCTCACTTTTTCTCTCAGCGCCATCGCCCGACCACGACCACCCTGTCTTTGGCAGACCCCTCAAGGACTCCCTCAGACGCGCCAGCGTACAGATATCTACCGCAAATGCCAACGGCGACCTCTACGTATGGGGCTACATCCCCGTCGTCGTCGCAAAGTGGTCCGTACTCGTCCCTCTCTCATCCGCTCCACTCACTCTCCACAGCGGCCTCTATCTCAAGGAAAACGGTCCGTCTCCTTCGACCCTTGCAGTTTCACCCCCGCTCATTCACACAAGCGACCGAGGTCGAAGGCACTTTTCGTGTAAACGGGTCCGCAAAGCGCATGCGCGACCTCCAGGCCGCCTTCGAGACACCGCCCCGCGTGCGTAACCCCTCTCTTCCTCCTCCCCCTCTCACCCCCTTCCAGTACGGTAAATCCCTCGACTGGAAGAATGAACCGTACACCGCCCACGACGTCGCCAGCGTCTTTCGTCGGTACCTCACCCAGATGCCCGTATGTCCCGCCCGTTCTCCCTTTTCACTGCCTCGCCCATTCTTTCTGCGTTCAGGAACCGGTCATCCCTCACGACATGTATCACGACGTGAGTCCCTTTTCTCATTCTTCACACCTTCCCTCATCGCTTTTCAAGTTCCGAGACGTCCTCGGTTAGTCCCCCCGTCCCTATTTGACGTCCGTTCCTAATCCCGCAACCAGCAAGGCAACCGTTCAACCACGACCATGTCGTAGCTACCTACAGGCATCTGCTCTCCCGTATGCCCAGAGCTAATCAGTACCTCCTCCTCTATGTCCTCGACCTTTTGTCCGTCTTTGCTCGCAAATCAGATAAGAATCTCATGACAGCCACCAGTCCGTTCATACCCCTTCCTCTTCTCACCTTTCCTCACATCATTCCAGATCTTGCCGTCATCTTTCGTCCTGGTCTCATTTCTCACCCCAATCACGAACTTTCCCCTGGCGAACATCAGCTCAGCCAAAGGGTCCTCGAGTTTCTCATCGATCAGCAGGACTGCTTCCTCCTCGACATACCACCGCCCCCGCGTTCCGACCCTTCTCCTTCCTGGCGCCCAGCTCCCCGCACCGTTCCCCGTCCTTCGCTCGATCCGGATGATCCCGATCTAGTACTACTTAGCTCCGATGACGAACGGCCATCCGTAGGGGGGTGGAAGCTCGCTGCAAAGGACAAACAACGCCTCATGCGCCGTCGCACAACACACGAACCGCTCGGTGGGTTACCCTCCTCTGCGCCAGCGCGCCTTACCCTCCCACGCCGCTGAACGTCGACCCTTTCCCCCTTACTGTCTTGTGGATTCCATGCCATTTTTTATTTTCCATCTTCTCTGGGTCACATGTTGCAGATTCCCCCGTTCGTGCAGAAACACCACAGGACACCGCTCGGCTCTCTCCGGTCGCCGAATGGACGGGGCCCGATCTTGCTCTCAATCGGAGTCGAACCTTGCCATCACAACGAGGTGGCGCTGACGAGGATAGGCACCGCTCGAAGCTCCTGAGAAAGCAAAAACCATCATCACCACTCCGTCCAGAGGGCCTTAGTCGAGGGGCCAACGTGAGCGCGTAGCAGCTTATGCGGAAGACACGGACGGTCAATCCCGCGAGCGGCGACACGAGAGCACCCTATGATCAGGGTCAGCCCTAGCGTGCCATTATACCTGACCTGTCGAGAGGTGTGGAGCGAGTCGCTACTCGCCGCCTGACCCTGCCGGCTGTTCTCGTATAGTCTCACCGATCATCGGTGGTGTTTTCGGATGCTCTGCGCGATTGTCCTTTTTTTCGTTGCTCGTTCCGTTCGTTTGTGCAGGGACTTGTCCATGTATATTCGTATGTATCGCGAGGTCACGCGGACGCTGTTCTCGAGTCGTAAACTCAGTTGTACTTGGTCAAAGCGAGCGCTTTGTGGAGTGAAATATTAAGATGAAATCCAACGGCATCCGAATTAGCGACGTCTTGTTCCTTTTCCCTTTGCCCGCAAAACCATGCAACGTGGCGACGACTACATGATGCGTCAGGTGTCGTCCTACCGTGACAACAACGCACACACACCAGAGATGCAGAGTTATTACGACGACCCCGTAAGTTCTGCATTTGGTATAAAACATCGTCTTTGGAATCCACTTTCTTACATCGCTACTACATCCTCTTCCTCCAGTCCGGTCAGAGCCTCCCTGGCAACCACGCTCCTTCCCCCTTCCATTCGACAGCAGACCTTGCCAACCCAAATTTTAGAAACGCACAACCCTCTGGTTACGCCGAAGCACCCTACATGGCCCCTGCAAACCCGTATGAGAACTTGGAGGCACCTCACAATAGCGACTGGCTCGAAAAGACGCAACAGTCCAACAAACGCTCCAAGTTCATCGTCCGTCCTCTGTCTCTCACAATCCGACGTACCTGACACACCGTCACAGGTCATTGGCTCCATATTGACCCTCGCTGTTCTCGTCGCAGTTGGTGTCGCCCTCGGTGTCGTGTTCACGAAAAACAAGAGCAGCAGCAACAAATCTTCGTCGACTAGTGTGCCCCCAGGCACGAACCCCAGCGACCCCAGCAACTTCCAGAAGAACCCTTCCTTGAAGCAGGCATTCTGGGGTGTTGCGTACGCTCCCCTTGGCGTCATCCTGCCCGACTGTGGAGCAACGCTAGGTGCGCCTACACCCCTTTTTTTCGTGACGCACGCTGAAAGAATGGTCCGTAGACTCTGTCGTCGAAGACATACAGGTACTTGGTATGAATATACTTTTGACACCCGATTCACATCCTTCTAGCTCTTGTCTCAAATCACGACCAACATCCGTCTCTACGGTGCAGACTGTAATCAGTCTTCGCTCGTTCTTGCGGCCATTCAAGAGACCAAGGTCAACATGAACGTGTGGCTTGCAAATTACCCTCTCGCCACGGACAATGGGACTGCTTACGAACGTCAGAGAGACGAGATCCAGACTGCAATCAAACAGTACGGTGCTACTCACGTTTCTGGCGTGACTGTTGGGAATGAGTTCATCCTAAAGTATGTGTCCTCGTTGGTGTCCATCATGCCGCTTATTTTAGGTAAAAATAGCTATATCACTGAAGCAGGTGAAACTAACCCCAACGGCGCCGCCGGAAACGCAGGCAGGTTTCCGTCGTGTAGTTGTTCTGCGTTCCGTCTAAGGCTTCATCTTAGCTGCCGCGATGCTTATTCCATGGATCAAGGACACTCGTGACATGCTTTCCTCGCTGAACTTGGGCAAGACTATACCTGTCGGTACGTCTGACGCAGGGAGCTACTTCAACAACGAAGTGCTCGCAGCGGTGGACTATGGCATGTCCAACGTTCATGCGTGGTTTGCGAACCAGAGCATCGAGAATGCTGCTGGATGGACCTATACCTTCTTCCAGGAAACGAACGTCGTCCCGGCACAAGCACTTTCAAACAAGCCCCAAATGTACATCGCCGAGACTGGCTGGCCAACGGTATGCAACCCTTTGACTCAGTCGAATTCGTGTGCTGAGCCTCGTTTGGTTAGAATACGTCGACATTCAACTCTAACCCGAATGACGGCCCGTCGGTCGCTTCGGTCGCTAACTTGCAGGTACGCTTACTCGAGTCGTTGACCACGTCGACACTACTCAGCCATTTTCAGTATTTCATTGATTCATTTGCCTGTCAAGGCGAGTAGTGTCTTCGAAAACGTTGACTCGTGGTGATGACTGACCTTAATGTGTAGCAACCAAAAATGGCACGGAATACTTTTTCTTCGAGGTACGTTTCCCATTTTGATTTTTTTGAGAAACGTTTGGTTCATTGTGTCGTAGTACTGCGACCAGCCATGGCAGGTGTGTATCCATATCTCGGGATCAGTGATAATGCTGACCTCGTATTCTAGGGTGACAAGTACGGTGGTGTCGAGGTAATGGTCCTTTATTTGCTAATTTGATGGCAACGACTCACGATGTTGACAGGGTTACTGGGGTCTGTTTGATGCGAAGTAAGTTTGAATAGAATCGTCACGATGGTTGGGCAGTAATCTTTGTTTGCAGCAAGAACTTCAAGAATCTCACTCTTCCCGACTGTTCTCAATCGGGTTGAAGATGTATCTTCTCCCGGTAGACCTGTCCTTGACTGTAGCCCTCCCTGTCCACCCTCCCTTTATTCTTTCTTTATGTCTGATTGGTTTTGTATTTTGTTCCACCCTCACGGATCACGGACCATACTCTCCACCTCATCCTGCGGACCCATCATCTCGACGATTGTGCCATCTTGTCCTGGACCTACACGCAACCTTTGTAGCCATCACGCGACGGACCGCTACGTCGAGACGTCGATGGATGTGGAGAACTGGACCTTGCCATACCACCCGGACCCTGTGATACGTTTCGTTCGACAGACATGTTTATACCGTTGGCAAGCATGCTTGCCGACGTATATCCAGTTCTTTGTTGCTGGAATTGAGAACGCTTTAGAAGATGAATGCGTGCGAGCATCACTGTATGTCCAAGCTGATGACCGGTTCATTGCGGGGATATGTAAATACGTGGAACAGAATCTACAGTATATATGCTTACTCTTCGACGACGCCTGATCGATGATATGTGGCATTAATAGGAACCTGACAAGGTCACTGCAAAAAGGCCAAGAAAGAGGGTATTACTAGGCGCTCTAAGCACATTAAAAAACTTGAACAGAAAAATGCATCAGCCGGGAGTCGAACCCGGAGCTAGGCCATGGGAAGACCCAATGTTACCGCTACACCACTAATGCTTCCAGTGCACATCGTATTATGCTTGTAAACCCATCAATACCTTTTGGTGCGACCCACGCCGATAGGGTAAACCCCAATTTGATGGTCATGCATTAGTGGTGTAGCGGTAACATTGGGTCTTCCCATGGCCTAGCTCCGGGTTCGACTCCCGGCTGATGCATTCATTTTTGTGTCATTAGGTGATCCATATTGGACTAACAAAATCGTGTACAATAACGGTGCTCCATGCAGTGACAACCTCAAACCGGCTCCCCCTCGCTTCGCTCCTTCTCCACCTCCCAGATCTCTCTCACGCCTTCTCTGAACCATACTACGTTCCATTCTACCAGACCTCTCCTCATCTCGAAAACGGGCGTGGGCAGCGAGGCGACGAGTGCCAAGTGAGGTGTGACGAGGTGGTAGGTAAGTGTGACCGGTTGAGAAGGTGAGAGCGACGTCGACGCAGATGGGTAAAACGGGGCTTTGGTACTTGACTTGAAAGGGTCAGAGATGTCAGCCTGAGGGGGGAGGTCAGGCGAAGAAATAGTCATGGCGGACGGTGTGGGCGTTGGAGGGAGCAGATCTGGCGGTGTATTGGATCTGGTGCGTAGTTTGTGGGAGATCAGTAGGGCCGCTGCAATTCGAGTGACACGTCCGTACTTGTACAGTGGTCCAAATGAGTTGAGCATTTGGAGATAGTCACAGCAGAGGTTGTGGGTCGCTTGATCGACGGGGGAAGCATCGGTCGCGACGTAGAGTTTGCTTGTGGTGTCGAATAAAAATGCCTTGGGTGATGAGGTGTTCTTGAAAGGGGAATCTGGACCTGCACGGGCAAAGAACAAGGAAGCGGGCTTACGGCGCAAAATACGTTGAGCAAGTTTTCAAGATAGGGTAGAGAATCGATGAGTTTATGGATGACGCGCGAAAAGGCCTCTTGGAGTGAATAATCGTAGACGGATGTCAGATGGAAATTCAGTAGGACCTGTTCGTATTCGGGTGATTCGTCAGCGAGTCGGTCCATGACGCGTTCGTGAATCTGACGAAAGTTTTCTGTCTTGGCGTCACCGCGCGGATCGTCTCGCGTGGGCGAAGAAGCGTACCGATCTTGTCGTCCTCTTGTAGTCTTTCTGCTTTATGTACGAAGACCTCGAGGTTTATGTTTGGGTTGACTTGGCATGCGGCGACGATGAACTCGACGAGCTTGACCACGGGCTGTTGATAAAGATCCTGTGCAAAGATGAGACGAGCTGGTGCTCTCAAGATGGCGACGTGCTCACTCGAATGTCGATGACGAACACGATACTCGCGAATTCGGAGAGCGGGGCTCCGAGGGTGTCGACTGTGATGTTCCCTGGACAGTCCCACATCTCGAGTGGGATGAGGGTGCTGCGTGTGCAAGTCTATAAAGACGAACGTCGCGCAGCAGACGACGCACTCGAAAGGATATTTCGTGACGCGCATGGTGGGTTCCAAGTAAAAGGTTTGCTTTGACGGCAAGTTCTTGAACAGGACTTGCAAGATGGACGTCTTGCCACTCCTGGGTGTGAGTAAGTGGAATCATCGCGCCTGTTTGTACGATGAACGACCTTCTTGTACCCAATAAAAGGATTTTCGACCGGTGTACATGTTGTCGAGGACCCATTTGGTCTCAGTACTGACACCGCCACATTATTGTAGTGTCGTACCTCGATCAGACAGTTCTCACGCAGTCTCTTTGTCGTCGTCGTCGTCAGCCATGAAATTTGGGAGAAAGATCACCGTACGTTTCTTGCTCGGACACGCTTTTATACGCTGACGGGTGCAGGCGAGTCTCTATGACGAGTGGAAGCCCTTTTATATCGACTACAACCTCCTCAAGCGGGAGCTCAAGGTCTCGGTCGCTTGGTTTTGTAATCTATTCGTCTCTGACCCCATCTAGGCCCGCACCACGTCCCGCGATTGGGATGACAGAGACGAACAAGACTTCACCGCAATGCTTAGCAGAGAGCTGGACAAGGTCCACGACTTCCAGAAGCAAAAGGTTGTTTCATGACTTGACCAAGCGTTAAATGTAACCCAACTCACCCTCGATAGACTTCGGAGCTCTCCCGACGCATTCGCGATGCCGAACATGACGTGAAACGTCTCGTGGCTCAGCAGGGTTCTCAGTCGCCATCTGAACAGTCTCCGATCACTCCCAGCGATCCTGAATCTCTGCATCCGCGCACTTCCGATTATGGTCCTGACGAAGGCTCTGACGATGAGGAGGACGTCCTCGAGGGAGGCGGTGATTCCTATGACGAACTCGAAGATCTTTTCCACGGACTGGAAGTGGAAGTGGCCACGCTCGTCGCAGATGTACATGACCTCGCCCTGTACACAAAACTCAATATCACAGGTTTTTTGAAAATCTTAAAGGTTTGTTGTCGACATGCAACTTTGTCCGGTTCTAACGAGTCCCTCTAGAAACATGATGTTAGTACCGTCTTGCTTATATGCCAGTGCATTGACCGTGTTTCAGAAACAAACAAATCTGCCTCTCAAGCCTACATTCATACAAGATTATCTGGAGGAACGACCGTTTTACAAATATAACTGGGATGCACTCATCGTAAAACTCTCAAAACTGTACAACCTCGTTCACACGCGTGGTCACCCCGTCGTAGGCGATTCAAGTGCTGGCGGTAGCCAGAGTGCGTTCGTCCGACAGACGACGAAATACTGGGTAAGAACTTCTACTTGGTCCTGAACGTATCCTCGGGCTCACACATGTTTAGGTGCATCCAGACAACCTTGTTCCACTCAAGTTGGCCATTTTAAAACACCTACCTGTCCTTGGTTTGTCTCGCAACTGCCGTCTTTTTGAGTCTGACGTTGATCATGGTTGGTAGTATTCAATGCAGAGAAAGAATTCGAACCCAAGGACGCAGGTAACTTTCTCCGTTCTTCAGAGGCTATCTAATCTCACGAGCTTGGTAGCAATTACATCTATATACTTTGACAATGAAGATTTGGACCTCTATCTTGGTCGGCTCGAGAAGACCGAGGGCGCCGAAGCAATTCGTTTGCGGTGGTACGGGGATACCAACGTCAAGACAGTATGTACACACACAATAAGTCACCACACTTAAAGTATCATTTCATTGACAGATTTTTGTGGAACGTAAAACTCACCGTGAAGATTGGACCGGAGAAAAGTCTGTCAAGGCCCGTTTTCCCATCAAGGAGCACCTAGTGAACGCGTTCTTGCGAGGCGAATATACCACAGACGCCGAGATGCAGGCTTTGGCCGATAGCGGCAAGAAAAGCCAGAGCGAAGTTGACTCAATGATTCAGCTTGCCAGCGAGGTGCAATATCGTGTTCTGACTCGCAAACTTGTTCCTGGTGAGGTGCCTTCCGTGGTATATGTTTGCTTTGTTGATGATACTTTTTAGTTATGAGGACCTTTTATAATCGAACTGCGTTCCAGTTGCCGGGTGACGCCCGTGTGCGGATTTCCCTTGATACAGAGCTTACCATGGTCAGAGAGGACAACTGGGATGGGCTTGTACGCTCGGGTGACAATTGGCGGCGCACTGACATAGGGATCGATCATCCCTTTGATCAGGTGCCTGATGAAGACAAGGAACTGTTCAGATATGGTGTCTTGGAAGTCAAGCTACAGACTCAGTTTGGTCAGGAACCCCCCAAGTGGGTAACGGATCTGGTCAAATCTCATCTTGTGGAAGCCGTTCCAAAGTTCAGGTCGGTTGGTAACCAGAATCCTTCACCTATAACTCATACAAGCACAGTAAATTCATCCATGGGTGTGCTACCCTACTTCCTAGCCGGACAGACCTTGTTCCATTTTGGCTTCCGCAGAGTAAGTCGTAACGGAGTATGCAAGAGAATAAATGACCGAGTTTACGAACCTCTTGCAGTGGACACCGACATTTTGAAGCCTAGTACTGGCTACTTGTCGGTAGAACGTCCCCTTGCATCTTCTTCGAGGGCTTCCCTGGAGCTCAGTCGTTCCGGTGACACGACGCCCTCTCAAACGTACGCTGAGCCCGTTTCCGAAGGGGAAGAAGACGAAGCCATGGATCTGGCACCAGCAAGGGATGAAGACAGACGTACAGGTCTTTCTCACGCAGACGTCGCAGCAGCCATCGCGTATCGCGAAATAGCTCTCAAGGAGCGCGAATATGGAACATTGAGCCATACAGGTTCATCTTCAAGAGGAGAAACGGACGAGGAAGCTGATGAACGTACGGCGTTGCTGGGACGACACCAGGAGGATGTGTCTCGAAATTCCCACCCAAAACCGCTGTCTATCGACCCCTTGTCATCATCAACGGCGTTCGACAAGACGTTGAAGGAACGGTTGAACGGAGCTCAGACCAATCAGACCCAAGCGACCCCTGAAGCTCGAGGGATCAACGAAGAAGAAATACCAGAACAGGAGCGACTGCTTGTTCGTGACTGGATAGCGCCATCCGGCAAGAAGATCGCTGTGCCTGTTCGCATCGAGCCCAAGGTTTATTTCGCCAACGAACGGACGTTCCTGGCAAGTCTCCTGTCTTGTCGATGTTGTGTTTTGTGCTGACTTGACAATGGGGAATTCAGAAGTGGCTACACTTTGCGGTCCTCATAAGTTCTATCGCGACGACTCTCCTAAATTTTGTTCCGGCCAACGATACCAGAGGGCTTATCAGTGCAGGGCTTTTCACATTGGCGGCACTACTTTCTATCGCCTATGCGGCTATCATTTTCGTGTACCGTGCGCTACGCCTTCGTGCACGCAGCGCTGAAGGACTTTACTACGACAAGTATGGTCCAACCATTCTGTGCCTCGTGCTGTTCGCCGCATTGGCCGTCAATGTTGGCATGCGCCTCGCTGAGCTGACAGAAGGGTAACGGGTTGGATATTCAGGACACATTGTTGCAATCGTAATACCTGGTTGCGAATATATGTGATCTTTTTCATTAGTTGCGGATGGATTTGGAACGGTATAGTGCATATTGAGGAATAAGAGTTTCGTGTGCTCGAATGTCCAAGCAAAAATAAAGAAAGAGAATATAAACGTTTGAGTGTAGGATGGTAATTGATGAATCGGGAGTGGCAGCTAGCTGCCCAAGAGCATCCTTGACAAGATCTATACTAGTGCGAGATGAAACGAAGATGGTGTTGTGATACGCGAGAGATTGCTGCGTAAAAAAACACAGGTTCATGGGGGAAAAGATGTGAGATGAGAGAACAACCAACCAAACGAGTGTACATCCATCAAAGAGGGGTATTAATCCTCTAGCCGTCCAATGAGTTGCTCCATCATCCCCAAAGTCTCCGTGTCCACTCCACACATCCACCTCAACGGCCGCGGCTATCGCGGGCCATATCCGTATCCGGAATGGGGGCTGGGGGAGGCTCTACCCGTGGCAGGCGCAAGAACTGGCGTTCGAGATCGCTCGTCCAAGCCTCCATAGCCCATTGCCGCCTGCGGCGCCGGGGAACCACGGCCTTGCATGTCATATGCAACCTGTGGACCTGGACTCCTCACCCTAGCCATTTGGGTCATCGGGATAGACTCGGTGCCGTGTGTATCAGAGATGGTATCAGTGAATGTGTTCGGCACCGGACCGCGATATGGGTCATAAAATCCGGCGGATGGACCGTACGCACCAGGCTCGTCGCGGTACGGTTGGTTGGGATTGAGATGAGGTAACGGTGGAACTGCGTATGGGTCACCTGCACCATATACTTCAGGAACAGATGCGGCAGCGAGGGAACTCGTGTATGTGCCACCAGGGCTCGATGGTCTCGTGAGGTTGAGTTCGGAGTCGTTCTCTGGACCGAACCCTGCCCGACCGGTGGAATGAGTGGGGAGGGCATGGACGTCATTGTTGTGTGCGTTTAGTTCTGGCCATTTGATGGCTTCGTCTAAGTGGAGCGGATCAGTCTCCATGAAACGCTTACGTAATCCAACGTACTGTCGTCAAAGTCGGCAAAACGCTTCCGTGTGAACTTCCAAACGAAGAAGAGAATGATGGCAAGCGCCGCAATGCCACCAGAGACAGAAAGCCCAATGATGGATCCAGTGCTGAGACCACCACCACCATCGCCGCCGCCGCCCGAGTTGTTCGAGGGGTTGGTATTGGGGTTAGCCCCAGCCGACGCGGAAGGCGTCGTCACCACGTAGCTGGTAACGACTTGTCCCGCAGCATCAGTAGAGGATATCACCGTAGTTACTGCTGAGGCCGCTGGGTTGGCCGAACTCGACGCCGAACTTCCATGAGTGGTGGCTGCGCTGGCCGCTGATGAGGCGGCGGTTGCTGAGGTGGCCTCGTCGGACGAAGTAGTATCTGCAACCGAAGAAGACGAGGAAGCAGCGGCGCTCGTCGCAGCGTGTGTTGTGGTTGGAGCGGCCGCACTCGTGACAGCAGTTGGAACAGCGTTCGTTACTGACGCAGCGTCTGCCCGTATTTGGACAGCCATACGCTCTCCGATTGGCTCGTGCTGCGACGCGAAAACTGGCAATAGCGCTGCAGAAGCCAAGACGGCGAGCAGCAGTGGATGGGCTGCTTTTTTCATCCCGTGCAGATCCGCTGTGAGGCGTGGAATGGAAAAAGGTGTAGGGTGTGGTCGGAAAACCTGCGGGGAGGTACTGCAAAAAAAATACACGGCTGTCGTCCACACAAGCCCGGACGCAGCGTAAGAAATAGGCTAGTTCTTGGGAGGAGGGGAACCTGTGCGTGGCTGGAAAGGAATCTGAGGAGAAAGACAGCGCAGTGCTGATGTAGACACTGACACTCCAAGTGGCTGTGCCATGACAGCCAAATCACGGTCACGTGCCAACAATTCAACCCTGTGCCTACACTCGAGACATGGCAAAAGAGACGTGTATTTTCGTATTCAAAAGGGCCTGCACAGCGAAATACATCCATCGTATACTGGACCAGTCAATTGTCGGAGCAACAGAGCCTGCCCTGCGCAAGTTCCCATGGCAAGCGGTCCGGTGCATCAGTCTAGCGACCTCCTTCCCAACAACTTGGCAATCTCGCGGTGTTCCCGGAGCCAGGCGGGAAACGGTTTCTCCTCTCCTTCGCCGGTCGTTCCGCGTATTTCAATAAGGTAATTGCAAAAAACGATGAGCGTCCCATAGCGGTATCTATATAGGTTAGTGACCAGGTGGTCTGATTTGAAACGCGCATCGACCTCACAAGTAATTCACCGCAACATTCATCAACTTTTCCTGCTTGGCACTTCCTCTCTCGCACGCTTCTACCTTGAGCTTGTAACTGTGTCGTATCCATCATGTTCGGCAACAATCATATTAAAGGATCGAGTTGCTCACTCGTATATTGCCTTTCTCAGGTTCTGGACATCTTGCATCAAGTCGATTGCACGGTCAGTCAGGCGTTTTGCCACCTTGCCATGCGAGAGTACGCCAACGAGCTGCAAGATCGTCTTGTATTCTCCTGCGGACGAGTTCAGCTATCTGGATCAGCTTCAAAGACAGATGCGAATACCTTGCAAGTACGCTTCCTCCTCGGACGGGCCATCGATCGAATCGTAATTCAACATACTCATGTCCTCTGCGACACCAACATTCTCGTCCCCTGTCCAATTCATGGTAGTTGAAATCAAGCACGCTGTCACCATTCCAGTAGTGGTACGACCCCTGCCCATCTGACAGTTGAAGACGAAATCCCCTGCCTGTGAGTACGCCAGCCGAACGCGGTTCAAAAGCTGAAACAATGCGTCGGGAAGGGGTGCTTGTTCGTCGGTCTAGATTTCGGCGTCAGTCAGTTGAGAAAACGACATGTGAGATCTTTACAATGGCAACACGGTCGTAGTCAATCTAGTGGTAAGAGTGGTCAGTTGGGAAACCGGGCGTATTGAGAGGACTATACCTTATAGCCCTCCTTCGCTACGAGGTTAAAGACGTCTCGCGGTGTCATGATATCTTCCTCGGAGACTGTTTCCCATATGGGTATGATGGCGAATACACCAGGGCGCTCCTCTACTTCATCGTGCAGCAGAATACGGCCACCACCTTGTCGAAGTTCCCGAAGCACATCTTTCTTAAAACGTTCTTCCATGGTTTCCACCATCGCAGTGGTGACTCCCGTGGCCCTGCCCCTGCGAGTTAATTTCCATCTTAATATGAAAGCAATAGCCATACTCGACGTTTTCCAGGGGCTTATCGACTAGCCGCAGAACATGCGGTCGACCAGCGACATAGACAACTGGTTCCTATCCAAGTCAGCGTGCGAGTTGTCAGGAAAAGGAGACCTCAATCATACCTCTCTTAAAGAAGTCCAAAACACCTTATTCGACCCCTGTGGTCCGGCATCTACCCGCGCCAGCGCGCTCCGCAGCCTGTGCAAATATAGCCAACGATTCACCTGACGATTGATTAAGACATACCCTTGTACCGTTGGCATCCCACTGGGTGCGTTGGGTCATTGAGAAGGAAAGCGTGAAAGGACAAAGTCATACCTTCCACAAACCATTTTTCCGTCACTGACACATTCGACCAAGCTAGTAGATGAGTGTGGGATGGAAGGCAAGCCTAGTGAGAGGGTCAAAGGCAGCCGACGAAAGTTGGGCGATCCATCGATCCGCCTGCCCCATGCGAGGTTAAGTACAATGCACTTTGTTACGAGAACGCGCGCACTCTGGAAGCGTCATTTTTTGCAGATTTGAAAAGAAATCACTCTTCAAAATGGTAGAGGCTGATAGGATACTTCCGGATCGATTGACCACGACCTGTTTAACTTCATCAGGGTGGGCAACGCTGTCTATCTGCGCCAATGGAGTTAGTCCATTCAGACCGCCGGCAATGAGGTCCTTTTCAAACGTCTTGATGACTGTTCGTAATTCATCAACACATGCTTGATAAATGATAGTAGTAACTATACCTGGCCTGTTCTCGATGAATGTCTCAAAGGTTTCTACAGACTGCAGGGTATCAGCCTCTGTCGATTGTAAATATGCCTGGAAGACAACAAGCTCAAAGTATCGTCGAAGACAGAGTAGCCCTAAAGTCTGTCAGTCGATAAGGTGCCATAGCTCTTGTACAGACCTTTAGATGTGTGAATACGCTTCTGCCTCTCGTCAGTGGCCTGCTCTGCTTTCACACGTTCCTCTTCAATCGAACCACGCAGATTCAGAACTCCTGCACATTTATCGATGGCCTCGTCTACAGCGTTTTTCACTGCTGGCCCCTGACGGACAATGCGAAGGAAATCTCAATTGGACGCCTCAGATTACGTGGATGAGTGGAAGGAGACACGACATACTGTCCACGACTTGGTAAGACAGTCGTCGATTCGCAAGTTCCTCATCTCCAAGCGAGACGGGTATTGAAAAGGAAGGTGATTCCGCAGGCAGTCGAGGAGATGCTTGAGCGAGTGATCTACTATCCTTCAACCATTGTTGGATTAAGAGGATCAAAACCTGAAACATGTAAACGCGCGTGCGGTTCAGTTTTCCAAAGGGATCCTCACCGAAGTCAACGTACTCCTTCCACGTCCTAGTTGGCAGTTTACGACAATCGGTGCGTTCATGAAATCGGTGCGGACAACCAACTCCATGAGTTCACTGATATCGGACATATCGGGTGAGCGTTCCGCGGTGATTGGGATACGCGCATATTGCACTTCGACCCCGCAACTCGACTGCCGTGATGCCATGATTTCCTTGAGGACAGCTACATCGTCAGGCTGGACCTCTTCCCAGATTGGAATGACAGATCCATCCGACGTTTCCGTGTGTAGCAAAAGCCTTCGAGCGTGCGAACGTCAAGACCATTTACCAGCATGTACTACATTCCATACCTTCCATCAAATGCATTCAGTTCCGCGAGTACATCATCTCTGAGGCGTTCTTCGAGCACTTCTAGGCGTGATGCAGAGATACCTCCATAATCTGCGTTTGGAGAGAGGTTAATGCGATATTTACTTGACGGAAATAGTTGTTGACCTTTCATGTTCCTTAAAGAAAACCGCTCTCGCCTCAAACAGTAGGGAGCGCCATTGATATATACAATCGGTTCTTCACGGAGGGTAACCCATACCACTTTGTTGGCATTTGGGTGACATTCCTTCACCAACTGGACTACCTGATCGATTGCTGATTCAGTTGGCTGCCCACACGCATAGATGTTCGAGCCAGAAATATTTCTGAAGTTGATGACACCACGTATTGATTGCAAGACATGTTGTGACTCTGACAACCATTGATCGGATTTCAGAAGAGTGCTAACCATCATCCTCAAAACGAAATAGGATTTACTGAGATATAATTAACCCACCTTTCTCTTAGAATGATGCCTCTGCGATTCTAGACAGGAAAAAAGAGTTATGGGTTCACTTCCCGACATCAGAATAGATCTGACCTTGACAACATGATCACTGTATTCATCCCCAAGTAATTGACCACCGGCAATCTCGACATTATTTTTTTGCCCAGCAACGAGCGACTTGCTCTCTGCCCCTGATCGAGATAGAAGTGAAAGATCATTAATAGGGGCAAACACGTTCAGTCGAGACCCTCGCGACTTCCTAAGAAACATCACTTGGCTAAGTAAGAGAAAAAGTAAGACTTAGTACAGCGACAATGTACTAAACGGACTAACTTCCAGATCTCTGTCCTCGCCTAACGAAGCTCAGGCTTAAGCAGAATGGACAAGGAGAACAAATATACGGCAAACCTTGAGCCAGTTCGAGAATGTTTGTCTGAAGTCTGGCATGGTTTCAACATAGCTTGCAAAAGCAATCATGAAAAAACTAGGATGGTGAGTTCTCGGTCTTTGAGCTCAATCTTGTCAAGTGCGTCACCCACTATTTTTCGAGCGACCTTCCGGCTTTGACTAGGATCTCTTCCCTCTTGGTACCATCGTCATCAGGAGTGGTGAGTGAATAGCGGACCCGATGCACCAGAATATCCTCCCGTAGATTTGTTACGTGATCGCCTGTGTGTATTAACCACATACTCTGATCAGTAACCCCAGGTGGTATTTTGACAAGATCAGAAAAAGGAACACACAAGAATCGATAACCCGGTCGACTAGTTTTTTGGCTTGAAGACCACGGTCCAAGCAACCGAGGAGGCTGAGAATGACACCGTAATTTCCCTGGTGCGCCTTGTGTAAATTTTCCAACAAAATGGGCTGTGACATTAGTAATGTGATAGCTGATTGGGAGTGCAAGTCTAGATTTACAGGTTGGCTAATCCTTGATCAACCAGGTTTCTAACAGAATGACACTCACATTGTTGTAGAACATATGTTAGCCTAAGCAGTGACTTGTTTGAATCCTGTTGGGCACTGGCATTTTCCAATGCTTGAGCAAGTTTCGTATCCGTTGCGGGCTGAATGAGGCACCAGTTAAATCCGTCAAAAATCTACACAGGCTATATTACCTGACCCCTTGGCTGTGTAAACAGTCAATAACTTTGACAACTGGCGATGAGTAAAGCCACTTACGGTACTAATACCTGGTGTGGCATTTCCTTGCCTGAGGATTCCAGAGGGGAACATGGAAGATGATTTGGCAGTATACGGATCTTCTAAACCCCGGGCAATGAGCATTCTGCGGCGAACGATCAAGGCAGCAACCATAGCAAATGTAGTCCGCACAGCGCCCATTCCACAGCTGAAGACGAGAGCGCTTCGGATTGGGTCGGCATCTCTGATAATACGGAGGTAGGCATCCAGATAGTTGTCCTGGACGTGGACATATTTAGGCCGGAGTATGGCGAGGTGAAAAAAAGTACCTCTATTGGCCGATCTGGAGAGATGGGGATACTGGATGGATCAGTTGCGGTCTTAGTGCATCACATGACGTTGTGGTAGGGGAAGAAAAGACATGCCGGTGATACTGGACGGTGTGAATGTAACGTAAACAATAAACGAATAATGCGGCTGACCTCGACGTTCCATCCATCCAAACGCATATTCTCCCAGAGCTCGCGAGACGTTCTCACATTTACGTTGTCCACATACGTCCAAGTTGGCAATATCGCACCTTCTCCACTCTCTGCAGCTTTAAATGCAGTCGGAGATTGATTAGTATTCGAACACGAGACAGATCCTGAGAACGCACCGACTTCGTTGTGCGTCAAAATAAGACCACCGTATCTATCCAAATCAAGAATAAGAACGGAATCAACCCGGAAGATCACCTCCTACTTGCTAGCTTCCTGAAGGATGTCATGCTTTAACCGATCTTCAATTGCCTCTAAATTTTCCGCACGATCAGATAAGGAAAGCGTTTTGCGCGGCTCAGAGGCATCCCGTAGGACAAATGGACGACCGGATATGTAAACTGATGGAGAGCCATTCGAACGAGTGACCACGAAGTACATGGCTAACTCACCAATGGGTTCCTCGCGTGTCGAGAACCAGACGACGTGGGAGGGGTCACGCGTGCCAGGTCGGCATCTGAGCGCAGAGAGGACTGCACGAAGTCCCTGCGTACGAGGTTGGGCAACGCCGAACACATTGAGATTGCCCTGACGAGGTGCTCTAAAGTTTGGCGCGCCATGGACGTTCAGATCCAGGTCCAGAGCGCGTCCTGAAAAACACAGCTGAGCACTGACCCGTGGCTCTGGTTCGCGGCCACTAACCGGATGGATAGTAGTCCGTTTTCAGGATGAACCCTCTTGATAAGACACTCCCCGTTCTGGTCTTGACGATCGATGGCTCTGCGCGTCCGAGATTAACCATCAAGTCTAGGGGTCGCACCCCAGCGTCCTCGCCTGGAGGATCCACTGCCTCGCTGGAGCGTGAGATCTCTGAGTTATGCGCGAGAGAAGATGGCGGCACGTCAGACTTGGCATGCGGAGCAGACATCGAGCGAGTAGTACCACGCCGAGGTTCTTCGGCGCGTTTGAGAACGGACATTGTTGTGTCTATGTTGCAGTATCAATCCAAGATGCCTCACTGAGGAGTAATGAGTCACGTGTTCCGTGTATCATGCCATCGCCGGGTCACCATCAATATTTGATGTGACCCCTTGCTCAATCTCCGTGATTACCAAACTAGAGGTCTGACTCCATCTCGGACTCACCGTCTGAATATCTGGTCAGAAATCGTCCTTCGATTCCCCTGGTAAACGAAATATTCTGTCTCCATAATAATCGGATCAGATTAGATGAACTTCTCAACTCAACGCGCTCGCCAGATCACGCCAGAAGTGGGCGTCTTTAATATATATGATAGTAGAAAGAACGTATGTCCTCCATCTATAGTGAAGCTATTTTATAGTCTTTTCGTCCGCCTAGATGAGCGCGTACTACTGCCGTTGAAACTGAAACTAGGCGTTGTAGATATTAGCCCACGACCGCGACACTTGTTTCCATTCCCAGTTATCCGGGGTGGAATGACGCTTGCCTTGTTTTCCATGAAATGAATGCCGAGCAACCCATTTCTTCGGACTCACAGGATTTTGGTCATGCTCCAATACGTATAAAAACCGATCGCCCTGAACACAGAATGGGCGACTCGGAATGTCAACGATATCCCCTTCTACACTTCTCTCCATTCTCTCTGTCTCTGCGATCGCCCTTTTTGCTCGCTATGCAAAGCGCAAGTTACCTTGTCCGTTGAACACGGTCTTTCCTCCTGGGCCCAAGGGTCTGCCATTTTTTGGCAGTGCGTTCGACGTAAATGCTTCTGAGCCTTGGCTCACCTTCACTCGATGGTCGACATACGGTTTGTGCTGTGTTTCTACTGAAAATTTCGATAGTCATGTCTTCATCGTGTCTAGGTGACCTAGTATACTGCACTTTATTTGGGCGTCCGATTCTTGTCATTCAGACTGTGGACGTTGCCAAAGCACTCCTCGAACAAAGGTCAACCGTCTACTCAGACCGGCCGCCAGTCAGGGTCCACAGAGAGTACGTTTACTATTCTAGATCTTGATTGTCAACCTGCTGACTTGTTTAGTATCGGGTCCGAGTTTAACAGTGCACTGCTTCCGTACGGGGAGAAATGGCGACTCCATCGAAGATTGTTTCACCAGTCATTTCGAGTTAATGCCATGCGGGATCATCGCCCAACTCAGTTGCGAAAGGTTCGCCAGTTATTGCTAGGCATCTACAATGCGCCCGATCGGTATCAAAGGCAAATCGAGCTGTGAGCTTCCCTATCAAATATCAATCAACCACATACATGCTCACAGGTCGTTGGTGCTAACACAGTTACGCTTCAGCAGTCATCATGTCAGCTGTTTACGATTATGAAACTCTTCTGAATGACGATCCGCTTGTCCTGGCTGCGGAAAGGGCAATCGAAGTATTTGTGAAGGTGGCGGGACCTTCGACCGCTGCAATCCTGGAGGCCTTCCCATTCCGTCAGTTTCGATTTCCTTGGCTTGCGTCAGCCTCCTGCTGAAGATGATCCTCAGTGCTCAAGCTTCCTGT
>JBBPTZ010000164.1:0-37187 GCA_038094315.1 Phylloporus cf. tubipes | reverse complement strand
TGTAGAACAACGTAGAAGAATCATGACTAAGTAAGAGAGGAAACTGCTATAGGTGGGAAGGAAACGATGACTATGAAGTGATGAGTAATATCGGCCGATGGGTGGAGAGGGGTCATCGTAGAGGAAAGGGAAACAGTGTCCGTGAGAGAAAGGGGAAAATAGGAGGGAATCGTAACAGCCCTTGTACTCACAGTCCTCAGAGTCAGAGGTCAGAGAAGAGAGTCTAGAGATTCAAGTGTAGGAGAACAGGAGGTAGTTAAATCGATATTTGAACTAAGGAAAGTACAGAGCGAAGTACATAGTTTATATATGTCTGGAGTTACACCAGATTCATAAGCTGGAACAGAGGGTTACTGGAGTATTACAAATATTAGTAAGATGGAACTAGGAAATGAGTAAGATGGGAACATATATACTGGAGTATCAGAAGAAACAAGAAGTGAAACTAATACAAACGGAGTAAGTAAGAACAAGGATATACAAAAGAGGAACAGAAATGGTCCAAGGGTCAGGTGACCTGAGGATAGGAGAATAACTCCAGAGTTGGTGTGGAGTTAAGAAGTGGAGACTGGAGTTGGACTTGTAAAAAAGTGGCATATGACAACAATGTGGATAGCAATACCATCAAGATTCTGGTTTCTTTGAGGTACCTAAGTGATCTTGATTGTCCAATGACTGAAGGCAACATTAGTGAAGACAAGTTGACCTGTCAACTTTTCTCTCCTAGTAGATATCAGTGCACAAAGGGTCAGTGTCTCCATGGACTTCCTTCTTTCAAGCATGGCCGTCATACCTATATCTCTGGTCTTCTTCTCCTAACTATTCTAAGGACTCAACTGTTACAACTGTTACAAACTGGTTCCCCACTGTCTTCAAACTCCTAAAGAGGAGGGGGCATGTCCATTGGATGTCCAATGCTAGAGTGTCCAGAGGTTGGGAGGGACCATGGGAAAGAGGTCTGGAGTTTGTCGGGGCTCATAGGAGTTCACAGAACTCCTGAAGGGCCACTACAGGGGACAATGGCAGAGTTAGCATGGGACTGGGTTGGAGGGAGTAGGACTTGGCATAGGACTTATGTGTTGCGCCCTTGTGCACTGTCATGTCCTAATTTTGGAATGGAGGTGTGGGGGTGGATCATAGGGGGTGCGGAGATGATCCATAGGACAAGGAGTGTTAGGGAGAGTAAGGGAATATGGACAGAGTTTGTTGAGCAGAAGTCAGGGGGCTGACATGGAAAGACAGGGGGTGTTATAGTTGTTGTTGTTGTTGTTGTTGATATTCAAACTAAGGAGTTTATAGGGTGAAGTACATAATTTATATACTTCTGGAGTTGCACCAGATTTCTAAGACAGGGTAGAGTATTACCAGAGGAATATAAAGATTGGTAATATGAAACAAGAAATGAGTAAGATGGAACATAAATATACCAGAAGCTAGAGCTGTGCAGGCACAGGCTTATCAGAGGGAACAGAATGTGGAGCTAATATAAAAGGGGTTAACATAATAATGAAATGGAGAACAAGGATAAACAAATGGGGATATGGAAAGGTCCAAGGGTCATGTGACAAGGAGATAGAGAGAAACACCTGGAGTTGGTGTGGAGTTGTGTTGGAAGTCTAGAGTTGGACTTGGATGGAAGAATAGTATATAACAATGCCCCCTCCTCCTCCTATCATTTCCATGCAACTGGCTTTCAGCTAATGGCCTCCAAGGCTGGTATATAATTTGCCTTGTTGCACAATGCCTCCAGTATATGATCTGTGTTCTCCCCCACCTCATTAGTAGGCCAATCACAAACATTGGCCCACCAAGTTCTTTCCCCTGTTTCATTAGCATTCTCAAGGTCGTCCAGTGATAGCAGAGGTAAACAAATTCATGCCGACTTGGATGAAACAATGTTGCAGATGACAGCTGAGTCCAGCACAGGGGCTAATGGGCCAAGCTCTCACTGTGTCACCATTTCCATGGAGAAGAATTACTAACTTGCATTGAAGATCCAACATATCGAAAAGAAGTGCAAGTTGCAGTTGGAATGGGACAAAATGCAATATGAGAGTACTAATGTGCAAGCCATTTATGATCAGGCCATGCAAGCTCAACAGGCCCAGATTCAGCTTGAGGAGGCAAAGACACAAACAGCTGCAGAGGTTGTGAAGAGGGACAGCATGAGGTGGAGATCCTAAGGCTTCAACTAATGTTGAAAGGGATTGATCCTAGTGCATAGTTATATCCTGTACTTGCTCTGTTTTTTTTTTACTGCATGTATGTCATTTGCGCATCCCAATGCTACCTTCTGTTCTATTGTACAATCTGCTTCATCAGTTTAAGATGAAATGCATGACCTGGCCTTCCATCATTGATGTCAAATCCTACCCCCTCTTCTCCATCTTCTGCTTGATCTCCTTTCTCTCTTGTCCAAGCCTCAGAAGCTTACCTTTGTACTGACTTTGGACCATATCTTCCTTCCTCAAACTAAATAACCATATTATGAAGTATTATGCAACAAATGACCCAATTTGTTGTATAATCCAGATCCTTCTGAGACTTGATGGAGATACATACATAGCTCTCAAAGGGATTGGAAGCATTCTTTGAGAGCACCAAATGCATGTTCTATCCAAAATTGGACCTAAATCCATTAGTATAGAAAATCAAAAAGATTAAGATTTACCTTGGATAAAAAGTAGTTGAATGTTCTTTGCTCACAATTTAATGCCTGGTTCCTTGGCTTTTTGAAAGTGGGAATAAGCCAGGTTGAAAGAGGATAGGCACTATCACCCCATATCCACTCATTATCAGCCAAAAGTGTATTATGTTTCTAATAGACTTGTGTTCCCCTGAATGCAAAGGCATCATGGGCACTACCAGAATGACCAAGATCATAGTCCACAACTAGCAAATTGTGGGGCATAATCACTAGCTATAAAAAAATGCATTATTAGAAATTTAAAAAGAAAAAATCGCACACCTTACAGTTCAAGGAATATCTGGACTTTCTATTATAGAAAGTCTCTCCATAGTATCCAGGCTTTTGAAAGAGTGGAATTGGAGACTGTTAAGACTGAGTCCTCCGAGGGTCCAGAGTTAGGTTGGAGTGGAAGTACTAGAAAGGTACAGAGTTGTTTGGAGGGGGTGAGGACTCTTGACGCAGGACTTATGTGTTGCGTCCTTGTACTCATGGTCCTCGAGGGTCCAAGGGTCAGAGGGTCAGAGGAGAGTCCAAAGACTCAAGTATGAAAGAGAGAGAGGGGATTCAGAGGAATCTAAGTTGATATTTGAACTAAGGTGCTACACTGTAATTACAGGAGTTTATATATGACAGAGTAGCATTGGATTTGTAAGACGGAACAGAGTATAGCTGGAGGAATATACATTAGTAAAATGGAACAAGGGGGCTGAGTAAGATGGAGGGGAGAAAGCTGGATTACTGGAGCTGTGCTGTGCACAGGTCTATCGGAGGAGAACAGAAGCAGAGCTAATACTAAAAAGGTAACATAGAGTGAAAACAGAAAACAATAGAAGACAAATGGGGTTATGGGTAGGTCCAAAGGTTGTAGAGAAATGTCCAGAGTTCATGTTATGCTTGACCCAGGTAGGGGCAAGCGTAGCCTTGGGTGATGAGGACGATGTCGACAGAAGCGTAAGCTAGACTGGACGCGAGGAGATCTAGAGGCATAGGCCTGACTAGAGTTCAGTGGGCAGTGTGTTGATGAGGGAGTCGAGGAGTGTGGCTAGGCGAACAACAAGACGGACTCGTGGTAGGCGATCAACTTGGTGTATTCCCAAGGAGAAATAGCTTAGAGTGTACAGGTCTATGCAAGCCGTATTTAAAGAGAAAAAGAAGGCACATGGACCAAGAATGAGAAAGGAAACTATCGTCAAGATAGGAAAGGAATGTCGTGGAACGACATCGAAGAAGTGTGACTAAGTGGAGAGATAAACACTACTGGATGGAAGGAAACGATGACGGAGAAGTGATGAGTAATCGGCTGATGTGGAGGGAATGAGTCATCGTAGAAGAAAAAGGAAACGGTGTCTGTGAGAAGAAGAAGGAAAGTAGGGGTGAATCATAACATTACCCCTCTGTTATGTCCAAAGTAGCCACAAGGACTACTAGAAATCGTCAAGGCCATGTCCACCGGGGGAGCCACACATGTTTGCACATGCCTTTGCGTCATGGAAGTCGTGGTAGTTGCCATAGTCTGAAATAGGGTCAGCCGTGTCGTCTTCAATGTCTTCTGTGGGTTGAGGAGCGAAGGGAGGGGTGGAAGGTCACTGACCTAACAGCCTACGGGTTTCAGCAGAGGTCAATCCTCAGTTGGGGAGGAAGATAAATGGGGCGACAGTAGCTCCTGTGTCGGATGGTTCAGATTGAACGGGAAGGGTGGAACCAAGAGACGTGTGGTGAGAGCGAGTTAGAAGAGGATGAGGATGAAGAGTGGGAAGTTTGGCGGTTTGAATGGTGACAAAGGGGGCAACAACTTTGGGGGTGTCCTGGGGCCCAGGTGACGCAATGGGGGCATTGATAGAGCTGACAGTCTTTCCGTTGATGACCTAGGCGGTGGCATACGAAGCAAGTGTCTTCGAAGTGGGTGTGGGACCAAGGTAGGACGGGGTTGGTTTGGGTGTGCATGAGTTCCGGGAGTTCTGGGTTAGGGCGGGGACGGGGGTCGGTGGCTTGACAGGCAGCGAGTTCTGCCTTGGTAAGGGGTCTGGATGATGCTGAGGGGGTAGTGGGGTACAGAGTGTTGGGATGGGGAGGGCAAACTGGGAGGGGTAGACTGGGGGGTGGTGGTATGGTGACGGTGGCAGAGGTACGGGCCTGGAGTGCTTGGTCGATGTTGTTACGCTTGACTCGGGTAGAAGCGAGCGTAGACTTGGATACGAGACGACATCAATGGAAGCATACGCTAGACCAGACGCGGAGATATCTAGAGGCGTTGGCCTGACTAGGGGGGACTGGGAGATGGGCAAAACAAGAGGTCGAGGAGGTCGGCTAGGCAAACGACGAGACGGACTCGTAGTAGGCAATCAGCTTGGTATATTCCAAGTAGAAATAGCTTAGTGATACATGTGCGTGCGACCAGTATTTAAGTGAAAGTAGAATGCGCACGGACCAAGGATAGAAGAGGAAACTATCGTCAAGATAGGAAAAGAACGTTGTAGAACAACATAGAAGAATCATGACTAAGCCTGAGGGGAAAACGCTATAGGTGGGATGGAAACGATGACAGTGAAGTGATGAGTAACATCAGCCGATGGGTAGGAAAGGGGTCATCGCAGAGGAAAAGGAAGTAGTGTTTGTGAGAGAAAGAGGAAAATAGGGGAGGATTGTAACAGATGTCCCTGCATAAATCAATCATAGACAGCTGGTTGAGGGCTGCGATGAGATGGGCTTTAAGCTGGGCCAAGTTGTTGCAGGCAACTGTGACAGCGAGAGCCATGTTCTGGACTGGAGATTCGTCACTGAGGGATAGGGTGTAAGTGAGGAAGGATTCGAGGACGAGGGTATGTCTGTGGGCACGGACCAGCCAGTCAAGGGGGGAGTCAGTGTCAAGGACATGGTCTAGGTGAAGGGCATAGCCCGGGTCGGAGAGCATGAGAGAAAGGAGGACGTTGTTGTCCTCGGATACGTTGGCCAGGTGATGGCCAAAGACAGGGATAGTGATATTGGCAATGTTGGCAGCAGAAGAGTAGGCGGGGGGTGCAGACATGATTGCTGGTGGTGTAGTGGAAGGTGGGTTAATTGTGTTTTGGGGGGAATGTGGAATGGTGAGACTTTTTATAGGCGGCGAGGATTTCTAGGGCTGATTGAAGTTCCGTTTCAGGAAGCCAGGAGTCTTCTTCTGTGGAGTATCCTTTCCAGCAGATCAGATAGTGGTGTGCCGACGGGTGGCCACAATGTCATATGATTCATTCAATTTCAAAGTGTTCCTCACCTTCGATTAATTCCGGGGGTGGTTGAGGGAAGTTCCGGCTGTGTACGTTGTTTTCGCGATAAGGTGATAACAAGGAAGCATGGAATGTGTTGTGGATTTTCCACGTCTGTGGGAGTCGGAGTTGGTATGTGATGGGGGATAGGACGGCTGTGATTGTGAAGGGGCCTTCACGCTTGGGAGCAAATTTGGGGTTCGCAACGGACCGTTTGAGGTTCCTGGCTTCAAGCCAGACTTTGTCTCCTTTCTTGAAGGGGGAGAAGCTACGGAAGTTCTGTGCTTTCATGGTTTGGTGGGCAAGTTCATGGGCAGCCAGTGCCTCATTGCACACGGCAGAGAGAGTGTGGAGGTGGTCTTTGACCACAAGGAGGTTCATTTCCGAGATGATCGTGGGTAGGGAGCGGGGTTCATATCCCATCATGAGATAGAAGGGGGAGTTGCCAGTGACGGAGTGAGGGCAGTGATTGTGGGTGAACTCGGCAAGGGGAATGAATTGTGCCCAGGAAGAGGGATTGGTGCCACAGAAGATCTGAAGGTACGTTTCAATCTCCTGGTTTACACGTTTGGTTTCTCCATCCGTTTGTGGGTGATAGGCAGTGGAGAGAGTGAGTTTGTAGCCCAGTATCCTGCTGAGCTCTTTGGCAAAGGCAGAGGCGAATTGTGGACCTCAGTCGGAGATGATTTTGTCATAGAGGCCAAAGCGGGAGTAGACTTTGGTGAGGAAAAGAGCGGCAACACCCGATGTGTTGATAGTTTTCTTGGTAGGGCAGAGAATTACCCCCTTTGTAAGCCCATGGTTGACCACAACCAAAAGGGTATCGAAGCCGTCTGAAAGGGGAAGGTTGGTGATAAGATCACAGGAGATCTGTTGGAAGGGATGGGTGGCGGAGGAAGCGATGGGGGATAGAGGGGGGTGTGTCGGGTGGGTGTTGGTTTTGTTTTGCTGGCATACGGCACAGCCTTCAATGTATTTTCGGACAAAAGTGGCGAGTCCAGGCCACCAGAATTCAGAAGCGACGAGTTGGCAAGTTTTCAGGTATCCAGGGTGGCCAGTGGTGGTGTGGTCATGGTGTCATTGAACAACTGAGCGGCGGAGGTTGGGGGAGTCGGGGATGTAGACGCGTCCTTGGTAAGTAAGAATACCAGCGTCAAACTGCCAGTCTGAGAGGCGGGAGCGGAACTTGGCAGGTACTTCGCCAGGGAGAGAGTGAAGGGCTTGGAGGATGAGGGGGTTGGATTCGGAGGATTGGGCGATTTTAGCGACCAGTTCAGTGTCAATGAGATTAATGAAGAGTTCAGGGGGAAGAAGCATGATGTCTTCATTATCGGTGTCTGTGGTAGGGAAATGGTCGGGGCGGCAGGAGAGAGCATCGGGCGCACCTAATTGAGCACTGGGGACATGGGTAAACTTGAGATCAAACTCGGAGAGGTCGAGGAGCCATCGTGCTTAGGGACAGTTCAGTTTCTGGGGTTGGCGGAAGTAGGTGAGGTTTTGATGGTCGGTAAAGACCTGGACTGGGGTGACGGTGCCAAGGAGGTAGTGGCGCCAGGTGGTGAGGGCCCTCATGACCGCAAGGAGTTCTCTGTTGTAAATATCGTAGTTTCATTCGGCCAATCCGAACGTCTGGAAGATGTAGGCGCAGGGGTGCCATTCACTGTTGGAGTCGTGTTGGAGGAGTACACCTCCAGAGGCGTGTTTGGAGGCGTCGGTGGTGATGGCAAAGGGTTGGGAGAGGTCAGGCATTCTGAGGACGGGTTCGGAGGTGAAGCAGCGTTTGAGTTGGTCAAACGCGTCTTGGCATGGGGTGGACCAGGCCCAGGGTTGGTTCTTTTTGGTAAGGTCGAGGAGTGGGCGGGCGATGTCTGAGTAGTGAGGAACGAAGTGGCAGTAGAAGTTGGCGAACCCGAGAAAGGAGCAGACATCTTTGACACACGTGGGGGTAGGCCAATCCGTGATGCCAGCAAGTTTGATGGGGTCCATGGCGATTTCACCAGGTTTAATGATCATGCCGAGGTATTCAACTTCCTTGGCCGAGAACATGCATTTCTCCAACTTGAGGCAGAGTTGGAGTTCCTTCATCTGTTGAAGGACTTTCTTGGTTTGTTTCTCGTGTTCCACTTCGTTGTCCGAGAAGATGAGGAGGTCGTCCATGTAAATGATGAGCCATCCTTTGGCAATGAGGTCCCTAAACGAATCATTCATGAACCGTTGAAATGTGGGCGGGGAGTTGGTCATGCAGAAAAACATGACAGTTGGCTTGAAAAGCCCTTGGTGGGTGATGAAAGCAGCCTTCCATTGGTTGCCTTCCTTGATGTGAACATTATTGTATCCCCATTGGACGTCGAACTTAGAAAAATATTTAGCTCCTTTGAGCTTATTGTTATGCGTAGCGTTGCGAACGCAGATCTCGAACATCGGGCGCAGCCGAGGTTTAATCCGAAGGTGCAGACGACGGGTCGGTCGTCGGGTCGAAGGTAAACGAGGGGAGTTCGCTAGGAGTCACCTAGGAACTTACAGAGCAACTCAAGAGCGTGCAGAGGCTCAAAGAGATCCCGGGGGTTGGTTCAAGAACAATGCTAGATTGTGAAGATCAAGAATGAGGTGCTAGTACAGGCAGCTGTGGTATAAGTACTCGACAGTACGTAAGCGACAGAAGTCCGTAGAGTTGGACGGAACTACTGCGGATTAGTAAATACGTATGTGTCAATGGGAAGGTAGCGGGGAGACTACGCCGTTGTGAGAGAAGCGGCGGAGGAGAAGGGCTGTCCATGGAAACATACGGAAGGATCAAGAATAATGTCCGGGGTCAGTTCCGGTAGGACTAGAAGGAACGGCATCTGACCAGAAGGCAGGATAAAGAAGCTGCCGGGTCAGTGATACGACGAATAGGTAGTGCTCCCAGCAAGGGCCGGGGTCGGAGTAGGCAAAGGAAAAGAGAAAAACGGACTGACGCAATAATACGACTGTAACACTTATCGACGAGGTTGGAGATGAGGGGAAGGGGGTAGGCATCCCGAACGGTGTGTTCATTCAGATACCAGTAGTTCTGACAAGGGCAGAGTTTGCCGTCCTTTTTCTTGACGAAAAAGAAGGGGGAGGCTTGAGGGGATTTGGATGGCCAGATTTTTCCTGATTTAAGGTGTTCATCGATGAAGTTGTCGGCTGCTTTTCGTTCATCAGGGGAGAGGGGGTAGAGTTTCCCTACTTTAGGGACAAAGGTTTTGGTGAGGTTGATGGCATGGTCATAGGGTTGTGATGGGGGGAGCGGTGTGTTATCATTGTCGGCGAAGACAGACGTATACTCGGAATACTCTGGGGGTAGGATAGGTTTCAGCTTGGAAAAAGCCGCTTCTTGAGCAAGGAGGGTGGAGGTGGTGATCTTTCGCATCATGGCCATGAGGTGTGGGTTGGCGAAGCGAGATCCACATTGTTCGATGCAGTTGATGGTGTACATGAACCTAGCTTGGTCTGTGAACTTCTCGGGTAGTCCCACTTGTAGGTAGTGGCAGAGTCCTTCCATCTCTTGATGGTCGAGTGAAGTGTGCTTGGGGATCTGGGTCTTAGGAGTAGGAGGGGTTGGTCAGGTGTTTTTGGAGAGGGAGGATGTGCGAGTGGTGAGGTGAGAGAAGGAGAGGTCAAGGGATTGGTCCCTTGCTTGGTCGATGGTGACAGTGCCTTTCTTCCAATTAATATTGGGGTTGGTGGCAGTGAACCAGGGGTGTCCGAGGATGACATTTTCCTTTCCTCCATTCATGACATAGAAGCAGACTTTCTAGGTAATGTTGCCAATTTTGACAAAAAGAATGGCTTCATAGCGACATTCTGTGTTAGTGGACTTGTCCGCATTTCAGATGAGGAATGGGGAGGAAAGTTTCCTGGTGGGGACATGATTGCGTTTGACAAAGTCCCAGTCTATGCAACAGATCTGGGCACCACTATCCAGGAGTGCGGTGGTTTCAACGACTTTGAGGGTATTCTCAGATGTAATGAGTTGAATCGGAATGTACAGAGAGTGGGGTTTCGATTCAGTCTGGGATACGATTACATTGTGTATGGAAGCTACTTGTGTTGATAAGGGCTTCCAATCTAAAAATCCTGCTGGTACTCGGCTAGAGCGCAGTCCAGGTTGGTGGAAAGTTGTCCGATGACGACTTCTTCTTCATCAACTTCTTGGATGGAGGCAGTAGTGGCCTCGACAGTCCCTACCTTTTTTGCAGGTGGGCGGAGGGAGGAGCGTTGTGGGAGAGGTGGAGGGGAGGTGCCAGTACATTCTTGGGAGAAATGGCCCTTTTTGCGGCAGCGGAGGCACAGGCCCTCTTTGAGGCATTTGGAGCGTTCTTCTGGGGTAAGGCGGGTAAGGTGGTCAACGTCCATAGCGTTAAGGTCCTTTTGTGTGGTGTGGGTGATGGTATGGGAGTGGTAGGTTGACGTGGTGGTGTGGGATCGTTGTTTGGCGATCTGGGCAGCATGGTTTTTCTTCCATATGAAAAGGTCAATCTTTTCATACCAGGTGGAGATGGTGGTGGGGAAGGTATCGAGGGAGCACATGCGGTCCATGAGCCAAGAGGGAATTCCGGCTTGGAGATATGCGATTATAGTGGTGGCATGGGTGGCTTCGTCAAGCTGTGCTTTGACGACTTTGAGTTTAAACTGGGAGAGGTATTTAGGGAGGAATGAGTCGTCTTTGACTTGGGTGTTGGCAAGCCAGGAAATGGCTTCGGCTTGAACGTTTGTGCTCTTGAACGTTTTATCGAAGTCTTTGATAAAGTCTTTGAACGTTCCGAAGGAGTTGGTATCAAGGGCTTTCTGGGTGTGTACTGAAGCCCACATAAGGGCGGTTCCTTTTTTCATGTATGATAGAGCGAATCTGATTCGCTTGTTGTCGTCATCATAGATGTTTCCGTTGATAAGGAGGTACAGGTGGACGGAGGTGATCCATAGTGTGGCTTTGGATGGGGATCCGTCGTATTCCTCGGGGGTTCCGATGTGGAGTTCAGTGGATTTGGAAGAGGACATGGGGGAAGGTGGGCATGGTGGGGTTCTGGGTCTAAAGTGAGGTGGTGGGTGTTGAGAGATGGGGGTGGGGGATGGAGGAGTGGGGCTTCTAGGGATGACAGCGCTAGCGGAGAGCTGGTGCGCAAGGTCTCATCCTAGTTGGACGGTTTCGAGGGTGGGGGATGGAGGTTCTGTGTCAATGGAATGCGTGTCTTTGGATGACAGTGAACTGGAGGAGTCCTGGGGTGCTGGTGGGTTACGATGGGGTCCCCAGAGGTGGGGGTTCAAGTGGGGTGGGCGGGCAATGGTGGGATAGGCACTATGTGGCGGTAGGCAATTCTTGAGAAGCTATTTCTTTTGTTACGCTTGACCCAGGTAGGGGCAAGCATAGCCTTGGGTGACGAGGACGACGTCAACAGAAGTGTAAGCTAGACTGGATGCAAGGAGATTTAGAGGCATAGGCCTAACTAGAGTTCAGTGGGCAGTGTGTTGACGAGGGAGTCGAGGAGTGCAGCTAGGTGAACAACAAGACGGACTCGTGGTAGGCGATCAACTTGGTGTATTCCCAAGGAGAAATAGCTTAGAGTGTACAGGTCTATGCAAGCCGTATTTAAAGAGAAAAAGAAGGCGCATGGACCAAGAATGAGAAAGGAAACTATCGTCAAGATAGGAAAGGAATGTCATGGAACGACATCGAAGAAGTGTGACTAAGTGGAGAGATAAACGCTACTGGATGGAAGGAAACGATGACAGAGAAGTGATGAGTAATCGGCTAATGTGGAGGGAATGAGTCATCGTAGAAGAAAAAGGAAATGGTGTCCATGAGAAGAAGAAGGAAAGTAGGGGCGAATCGTAACAGTTCATAGATGGATGAGTCCAGAGTTTTGAAGTTGGACTTAGTCGAAGGGCAGCATATGACAGAGACCCATCAGCTGCCAACCAACCACCACTCCATTGCTGATATGTAGTACTGCCAGTATAAATCTTGGAATTGGTGTGATCAGCAAAATCAGGATTGGAGGAGAAATGGATGAACACATCATGCTGGTCTAGAAGTGCTGCCATGACCCGATTGGTACAGTTCATAACTGAACCATCACAAACTCCTGCCCATAATGCAACATCTGAAATAGAGATGACATTACCATAATGGCCAGCACAGTTGAGAAAAATTGCAAGCTGAACAGCAACAGGAAGCTGAGGATTGACTGGAGAGCAACTGCAAAAGATTGGGTAATCTATGATTTGATCCAAAATATCATTGAAGATATCATGGTCAACACGAAGCTTCTTGTGAAAAGCTTCAGGATGATCTTATCATATGCCACCCTTCAACTAAGTCCACCTCCAAAACTCCAGACTCACCCACCTACAAACTCCAGACGTTTCTCTGCGACCCCTGGTCACATGACCTTCAGACCTACCTATAACTCTGTTTGTCTTCTATTGTTTTTCATTTTCATTTTATGTTACTTTTTTAGTACTAGCTCCACTTCTGTTTCCCTTCAATAAACCTGTGCACAGCACAGCTCCAGTAATCCAGCTTTCTCCCCTCCACTTTACTTAGTCCCCTTGTCCCATCTTACTAATGTACATTCCTCTGGCTATACTCCATTCTGTCTTATGAATCCAATGCTACTCCATCATATATAAACTCCTGTAATTACAGTGTAGCACCTTAGTTCAAATGTCAACTTAGATTCCTCCAAATCCTCTCTCCCCACTTGAGTTCCCAGACTTTCCTCTGACCCTCTGACCCTCTAACTTTCAAAGATCATGGATACAAGAATGCAACACATAAGTCCTGCGTTAAGAGTCCTTGCCCCCTTTGACCAACTCTGTACCTACCCGGTACTTTCATCCTGACTAAACTCCAGACCCTTGCCCTTGGAGGACCTGGTCTTAATGGGTCTTCACAGTGAGCAAGCAAATGGATCTGTGGTGCATGCATAGGTGGTGCCTGAGGTTTGCAGAGCACCTGAGCTCGCAGAATCTCTTGCTACAATGCAGCAATAGCATCAATAAAGTGATCATAGCGGCTAGCATGACCCATACTGCTGGTTTCAGAGTCTGAAGATACAATGACTCCAAAAACCCTTTCAATAACTAATTCCAATGCAGTGTGTGAAGCACACTGCAAACACCCGTGGGAATATTGCTTATGCTTGTAGAGACCAAACAAAGCACAAACCCCTGGCTTAGGATTGTCAGTTGCATGCTGATATATGTAAATGAATATTGCCATTGGATGCACTGAAGACAAAGGCATGTTCTTCTTGATCAGCAAGCTTAATCCATGTGAAGCAGCTGATAAACCCAGCGGACAGGACATAGATCTCTTGCATCATCTCACTGGAGGATAGGTTCCAAATGACAGTGCAGCTATTGTTCCTTGCAAATGGTGAACAAACAGGGAATTAAGAGGCAAATGATGCTTGCCTCCACTCAAGAGATATGATCCTTGAGGACTAATTGCAAGTGCATTGTGTTACGGTTGAGTTATTGCACACATCAGTGTTCCTTTTTTCCTTCACTTACTTCAACCCGGACTCTTGCTGGGAATGGTATCTTTTTATCATATCACTGACTCAGCAGCACCTCTTTCCCATCTTCTGGTCCCATGCCGTTCCACCTGCTCCTACCAGATGGGACTCTGAGTAGCTATTCTCATCTCCTTCTCTGTTTCTAACAGACAGCTCCTTGTTCTGCTGTTTCTCTCACAACAGCATTGTATCCCCAATCTCTTTCATGTTACTCATACATATTGTCATCTGCAGTAGTTCTCTTTGCTTCCATAAAGTTTCTTTGCTTACATACATCTTGAGTACTTATACCACCACTACATGTACTGTAGTCCCCATTCTTGATCTTCACAATCTAGCATTGTGTCTTAAACCACCTCCCAGATCTCTTTAAGTCGCTGCACATTTCTGAGTTGCTCTGCATGTTCCAAGGCCTTCCCCTTGAGAACCCTCTTTGCTTCCCTTCGAATGTTGGCCTCCTCCTGTCGTTATTACCTTTGGACATTGGTCTCCTCCATTGTCACCACCTTTGGATTGAACCATGGCCACTCCCATCATTCCAGATCCTCTTTGCAACACTATGTGTAACACATTGATGGTTCTTGTATGGGAAGTCAACATGAACTTATGAAATATTTGAATAAGGCTTAGTGTCATGCTGTGGGCATTCAAGTGTTATTTACAGGGGACATTGGTTTGATTAGATGGAGATGATGATTTTGGATACCATGACTAGGAAATATTACCATTATATATCACACCTGGGATAAGTGAATCTCATTGTCAATAAAAACATATTTGGGCATCGGAGCACCTGATAGTGTTATGGTCACTCTGTATGACCTAACATTTCTCACGATTTACTTATTTTCCTTTTCTTATCCTTTATTTATTTTTCAGACATTCAGTTGCATCCAAAACTGGAAGAGCCCCTATTCCCAAACTATAACATTGTATACTTGGACTCTATCCAGTATCTGCTTCTTTTAAGGCAAGCAATCTGCCTTTTATAGATATATAATTTTCTTTTATAGTTATATGCCAGGTACACTCCCACTTAGAGCTGTACCCATCCTTTTATGGTAATTGTACCCACTACTGTTTGGTGTGCACATGCCTTCCACTTTCTTTCCATTCTATGGCTATGCTACCACATCCTTATGGTGTATGCATGGTATGACTTATACCTTCCACTCTGTTTCTTCATGTTTCTTATTTCTATCACACATACCTTGTTGGTGCATTGTGCAGTATGTTTACTATGGACAAACATGTACAAACCCTAGAGTAGTATTTAAGCCCTAAGTCAGCCTCTGTTGAACCTCAGTTAGGTTCCTCTGGAGTTTTTCCCAAAGCTCCCCTACTCACTCCAGCAGTTTAAGATATCTAGTGCCGACCTGTGAATGCTACATGCTCTGGATTGTTTCAGATAGTGGTGGGATCAGAACAATAAAGATGGTGCACAGGGAACTCAACTTGAAGTCTACACAATGGCAAATAAGTACAAGTTCACCTTTTGTTCTTTCAATTTTCATTTCATGTGAGGGCATCAAAGCACCTGGAATAACAAGATCAAAACAATAAGGACAGAAGTATAGGAAACTCAACTTAGCAGCCAAGCAATATGGCGAACAAGGTATGCATTTGCCTTTTTGTTCATTTATCTTTTCATTTTGGAGACCATTCAATTCACTATTAGACTACATACTCTACTACAGAACAAACTACTACAATGTGAGTGGTTAGATCCACTTGATGCAGTGACATATGGGAGGTGAAAAAGCAATCATGAGAATATTGTGCCCTTAAGTAGTGAACAGTGATTTCAACATGTGATGCCACTAAAGTTCAAGCTGAGCTTGAAATCATGATTCACTATTTACAGGCGGATTTTTCCCACAAGTCTTCCTTCCTTCTTTTTGCCTGAACTCCACTATTGGATTGCCAATAGTAGTACTTTGTTTCTGTAGTATGTGGTATAATAGTGAATCAACCAAATCAAATCAAATGCCCTCCAAAATAAATGTTAAATGAACAAAAGGTGAACACATATCTTGTTTACCATGTTGCCAGCTACTAAGTTGAGCTCCTGCACCTTCATTATTGTGCTGATCCTGTTGTCTCAAATGCTTCCCTCTAGTAGGGGCTAAGAGTAACATAGCAACATGTCCATACACCTAATTGTCTCTTGGATTTAAAAATCTTTGATCATTCAACTGATTCATAGAACCACCAACTACTAATCAACCAATTGAGAACTCTCAAATGTAATTATGGGCAATATACTCAGTCACATCATCTTGCCACAAATATTGGTGAGCCAATGGCCTTATTCTCCATGGAACATGCTAACAATCTGGCAGGACCCTACTAATCCACATCTCATGAACTGCTTGACATACCTAGTCTGTGAGCCCATGTATTTAGTAACCAAGAAAGTGAGCATATTACATCTGACTCAGGGACCAGGCCAGATTTAAACTTTACATAGATCAGTATCACTCAAGCACCTTCTCTGAGCTGGGATTGGAAGAAAAATGGTATCAGTTGGGATCCTTTTATTGAGTCTCCCTCCAGGGACTTTACCATTGAGGAGCCTGATGGTAAATGTATTCTTGTTGGCCCTTCCATAAGTACTACCTGTGCCCTCTTATTCCAGGATCCCTCAATTGCATTCCAAACTAGATCAGAATGTATCTTACACCACCCCCTTCTCTAAAATGCAAGAGGTGGAATGGAGATGTCTTTGTTGAAAAACCTAATGCAAAATGAATTCTTGTTGACTTCCCACCTACTTGCATGAGTACTTTTCATCATTGTACCGGTAGTCCTAACTGCCCAGCTCTCAAATCAGCTCAGAATGCTAATCACACCATCTCCCTCTTTGAAATACAAGAGGCAGGACAGCATCTATGTCAAATCCCCATAGGTGGATGTAAGTGCCATTCTTATCATTGTATGTCTGATGGGCCTCAACCATTAATCAATCAAGATCAGTACACTACCCTCTTCCCAGAAATGCAAGAGGCAAGACAGCATCATTGTCAAAGAGTCCCCATTGACAGATGTAAGTATTGTTTACATCATCATGTTTCATGGCCTCAACCATTCATCAATCAAGATTGGTACACCACACCCTTCTCAGAAATGCAAGAGGCAGGTCAGGAATCTATCTGTTGGAGAGCCTCATGCAAAATGTTCCTCATTGAACCACATAAGTAACATTCCTATCATTATTTGAAGGTCCTATCATATGCTGCTTTTTACAAGTCCAACTCCAGCCTTTGCTCATCAACTCCACACCAACTCTGATGTTATTTCCCCTATCCTCTGGTCACCTGACCTCAGACCATTTCCATTACTCATATGTATATCCTTGTTCTTACTTACTCCGTTTGTACTAGTTCCACCTCTTGTTCTCCTCCAGGAGCTGTGCATCGCACAGCTTTGGTATTCCAGCACATCTCCTTTCTGTCTTACTTAGTCTTTAGTTCTGTATTACCAATATTTCCAATACTCTGGTAATAGTCCATTCCGGTTTAGAAATCTGGTGTAACTCTGGAGTATATAAACCCTGTACTATTCACTGTAAATACTCAGTTTGAATATCGATTTAACTACCTTCTGTCCTCCCACACTTGAGTCCCTGGACTCTCCTCTCTGACCTCCAACTCTGAGGACCACAAGTACAAGGGCACAACACATACATCCTGTGCCAAGAGTCCTCACCTCTTTTTGACTTGCTCTGTATCCCCTTGGTACCTCTGACACTCTGACACTCTGGACTTCCCCCCAGGAGGATCCAAATTTAACAGGTCCTCATCACCTACTCCTGTTATGATAGATCCAGGGAGAGGCTAGCATAGTCCTAAGAGACCCGGAGTGAAGGGGGTGAGGGAACAAGGTGTCCTAGGGATTTCCTAGTGACAGGTGTTTGTTGCGATATGCAGGGAGACGAAGGTACCTCAAGGGCATCAAGGCATACAAGGACTAAGGGGTGTTGCACAACAACAATGGTCAAAGCAACACAGAAGCCACTCAATAGTAGGCTTAAGACTAAAAGAGGACAAGGCCTTGGCGCGGCTAAGGGGTGGGACAAAGAAACTTGAATTCCAGGTGGTAGTTTAGGAAAGACAAGCATGGGGAACTATTGTATAGGAGCAGTGGGTTTATATACAAAGAGAAAGGAAGATGACATAAGTGACCATAGAAGGTCTCGGAATGTTATGGAGCATTCGTGACGAAGTGTCTGTGATAAGAGATAAGGAAGGGCGAATGGAAGGAAGCCGGTTAGTGTGCAAATGGCTATAGGAGGATAGGGAATATGGGTATGGTAGTAACCGGCTGAAAGAAATGAGTGTCCAACGCATTGCTGGAATGGGCTAGGAAATATAAGAAAGACAAGCGTAACTAGGAAAGGGGGAAAAAAACGAATTGTAACAACTCCCAGTTCAAGACCCCTCACACACAGCCCCCTTCTCTGAAAAGCAAGGAGGAGAATGGGAACATCTCTACTAAGGAACCCAGTGTCAAATGCCTTGTCATTAGGGCACCATCTACAAACATAAGAATCACTTGCATCCTCACATGCAGATAGATGACTCTATCTTTCTAACTAGATTGGAATCACACTTCTTGTCCTTCCCAACAAACTCTTGTACAAGATAATTGGCTTAACTGATGAAGAATCCCTGCTGAATTGTATGCAGGTATGCACACTCTTCAGAAAAATCACTGGTCCATCTGTTCTTGCCTGCATAAACTTTGTCCCAGATCAATATCCTTTCTTGCTCTTTGTGAAGGAGCACCAATGTGCAGCCCTTTTGGTCTGGCAGCACCTCAGTTCTTTCACTTTTCCTCAGAGTACCTACTTCAGCACTAATTGTGACTGCCATCTTCGAGCCTTCAATATTTTTATAAAATCCCTACAAGTAGCTAATATTGAAACTGTTTACTTGGACTGTTGGAAATTAGTATTATCACAATGTATTGCTGGCCTTCTGGGGGATGTCCAAGCTTCGAATTGTCAAGACCTTTTCATTGATCACTTCTCACCACCAGCCCTTTAGTCTATTGGTTAGATTATTGCCCCAAGGTCGCATGATTCAAACTTCAGCAAGCTGGTAGTATTCTCATCCAGTTGCTCAATCATTTTCTCTCCAGGTTGTGTCTCATCCTCAATGGGCATCATATTTAGCCCTGCTCTCAAAGAGCTCTATTTGCAAAATACCTCCTTACAACCTGCTGACTGGTGAAAGCTCCTCTGTGCTTTAGATCTACCTTGACTGGAACATCTTGCAATTGATTGTGAATGTCCAGTCAAAGACCTTCTTGCCTTTCTTCTATGATACAAACGCTTGGATTATCTGGGTATTTCCACTAATGGGAAATTGAAAAGGCAGCATGTTGGCCGGTATTCTCCTGTAAATTGTTCCCATTTATGGTTTATTCAGGGACCCCCTGGCTATCTAGTGTCACTGGGGACTTATTTCCAGCAGACACAGTCCATCAACACCATTTCAGTCACCTTGGTGTAGATTTTCAAAAAAGATCACCAAATATCCCAGGTCCTTAACTGTACTGAGAGGTTCATGTGTGCCTATCATGTTACTATAGATTTCTGTGCAAATGTCAAATATCCAAGGCTCGCTATTCCCCCAGATGAAAGGAGGGTCTGCCATGCCTCAGATGTCAAGTTCAATAGTTCATTTAACAGAGCTGGCATAGGCTACATTTCTGTGCACAATACTTATTATACTGATGCTTGTATCAGGGAAGCTGTGTACATTGGCTGAAAGTCTTTTCAAGTGTAAAGTCTGTGAGGATGATTGTATTTAGCGTTACTGAAGTAAACTGACTATGTCAATATGTCAGTGAAAACACTCATTCTGAGACAGTATTTACTATCTCTGTTTAATGACACTTGTATTTTCTGGAGTTTCCAAACTGCCAGTTATTACATATGTTCAGATTATTCCCACATGTACTTCTTCTGCTCATGTATGTAGACCACTACTGTAGGCCACTGCAATATAGTGCTCATTACATAGTCACAGTGGTAGCCTATTACAGCATGATAGGCAACTTTCGGGTGTTGATCATGACTAATATATATGATACAAAGACATTCACTCACTCATTTAATCTACAGGTTGCTTCGCTGTGACCTGTCACAAACCGGTTCCCCACTATCTTCAAACTCCTAGAGAGAAGAGGGCATGTCTGTCGGATGTCTGATGCTAGGATGTCCGGAGGTTGGAAGGGACCACAGGAAAGAGGTCTGGAGTTTGTCAGGGCTCACAGGAGTTCAAGGAACTCCTAGAGGGCCACTACAGGAGACAATGGCAGGGTTAGCATGGGACTGGGTTGGAGGGGATAGGACTTGGCGCAGGACTTATGTATTGTGCCCTCATACACTGTTGTGTTCTAATTTTGGAATGGTGGTTTGGGGGTGGATCATAGGGGGTGTGGAGATGATCCATAGGACAAGGAGTGTAGGGGTGAGTAAGGGAATGTGAACAGAGTCTGTTGAGCAGAAATCAGGGGGTGGACATGGAGAGACAGGGGGTGTTATAGTTGATATTTGAGCTAAGGAGTTTACAGGGTGAAGTACATAATTTATATACTTCTGGAGTTGCACTGGATTCCTAAAATGGGGCAGAGTATTACTGGAGGAATGTAAAGGTTGGTAATACAGAACAAGGAATGAGTAATATGAAATGTAAATATATCAGAAGCCAGAGCTGTGCAGGCACAGGCTTATTGGAAGGAACAGAAAGTGGAGCTAATACAAAAGGGGTTAACATAATAATGGAATGGAGAACAAGGATAAACAAAAGGGGATATGGAAAGGTCTAAGGGTTATGTGACAAGGGGATGGAGAGAAACGTCCAGAGTTGTTGTGGAGTTGAATCTGGAGGTTTGGACTTTGACATGGGTGAAATGGGATATGACATGACTCTTTAACTAGAGCCTGTATAGCAGTGTCAGGATTGGAATGGTTTCTTCTGAGGGTGTCCTTACCCTATTTAATGGCTTTATCACTAACATCCCATCCCCCATTCCATACAGATTGTGTGACAGATGTTCTTCACATAAATGATCTTCAGTATATCCACGAACCAATTTTGCCATAATCCAGCACCGAAGTCTTTGTAATGCGTGAAGGGATCTATAATTCCATTGGGTATCAGTAAGTGTGGTCAGATTGCAATGAAGTGTGCTGTAGGGATCTGATGCTCCCTATGGTTGAAAACCCCTATTTTACAATCCAAGTCACCCTTTCCTTGTGTCAGGCTTCCAATGGATGTTCCATCCAGTCCCATCCAACTCTATCCAGTCCCATCCACTCATCTATCTGGTCCCATCCACTTTCCAGACCATCCGGACCTTCTTTTCTAGGTTCCGAATCATCCATCTGTGTCTTCCAGTCCAATGTTCAGTCCATTCAACTTGATGGTAGATTATTACTTATCCATCTGCCCATATTCCGTCACAGTATTAGCTTTCCTAGTTCATTTCCATCCATAGGTACCATCCAGAGTACTGGTGTTTTACTTGTTTTTGCTTGTTACAGTTGTGGGTGTGCCTGGACTATAAATTCCTGTATCCTATATGGTATATGGGGAGGAGAATCTTATTTAGCAACATCCATCACTATCCTAAATCATCCCATCAAAGTCCTCAGTCTTCTGCCTGCTCTGCTTTCCTTTTCCTTTCTATCCTCCAGTCTGGTTGCCTATTGCCTTTCCCACTGTCTGGAACATCCATTTCTTGACCAGATCAGCGATTCATAAGCCCTACTGTGCTTCCTCCAGCCACCTGGTTCTGTTCTCTTTTTGGAGTTGAACATATCACACTCTTCTTAGCTGCTACCGACCAGGTTAGCCTTACCTTCTAGGCTGAGCAGCTTTATTCACCCTAAAGCACAGTATTGTGCTGAACTGAAGGGACAAAGAAAATATACTCGATATAACCAGGCACCAGCCTGTCATTCTCTTGGAAGAAAATGTGGCTATCCCTTTCCAATATCTGCTGCATTGTGTAGGATATTCCCACCACTTTATAGTGGTTCCAGACTAAAATTGTGTGGCCACAGTACAAGTCAATCTTCCCCTGCATCACAAGATTGATTTCCTTGGGCATGGAAATCTTTTCTCTATCACCCTGAACATCACACAATAAGCCCCCTCCATCTAAGTTTGAGAGGATTGCAAGGTCAGATTCAAAGGATGTGCCACCTGACAGGGCTGCACATTTCTCCAGAATCACTTTGACCTGTTGTATGATGTTTGGAGCATGCAGATGGTAAATCAATACTTTCACCTTCGCAGCCATGCAAAATGTAACCATCATAGTCCTTTCTAGTTCACCTTATTAACCTCAATTAGTTCATCCTTTTGAATTGGAGAATCAGAACCTACCGGCCTTGTGGTTTGTCTTGGTTTTTTTGCAGCACTCCCACCACTCTTTCAAAGGAGAACATCCATCAACTATGTGTTACGCGTAGTGTCGCAACGAGGATCCGGAACGTCGGAGTCGCTGAAGTTCAATATGAAGGGATGAAGGGATGGATGACAGAACAGTCATCGGGTCAAAGGTAAATGAGGGGAGTTCACTAGGAATTGCCTAGGAACTTACAGAGAAACTCAAGAGTGTGCAGCGACTCAAAGAGATCCCGGGGGTTGGTTCAAGATACAACGCTAGATTGCGAAGATCAAGAATGAAGACTATTGTACACGCAGCGATGGTATAAGTACTGGTTCATACATAATCTACAGAAGCCCGTGGAAGCGGACAGAACTACTGCAGATGAGTAAGTACGTATGAGTCAGTGGGAATATATTGGGGAGATAGCGCCGTTATGAGAGAAACAATGGAGGAGGAAGGCTGTCCATAGAAATGTATGGAAGGATCAAGAAAGAAGTCTGGGACCAGTTCCAGTAGGATCTGAAAGAACGGTGTCTGGCCAGAAGGCAGGATAGAGAAGCTGCTGGTTCAGCGATACAATAAAGAGATAGTGTTCCCAGCAGGGGCCGGGGTCAGAGTAGGTGAAAGAAAAGAGAAAAACGGACTGACGCAATAGTATGACCATAAGATTACCCCCTTCTAACAATTGAGTCCCTGGCTCGATCCTCTTCATAAACCCTCTAAAGGTTACCTCCAGGGCGGATAAGCGATCGGTTATCTCCATAAATATCCTCGGCCTGATCTGCCAATAAGTTCTTGAATGGACAGTCAAAGAGTACATGCCCAAACTGAGAGCAGCGTGAGCACGGGTGACTGGGGCAAAACCTGGCGCTATGTCCCCAGCAACTGCAAATGTCGCATTGGTTGCAGAGACAATGAGATTGAGCGTGGCCTGGGGCGGGTACATGACAGTAAGGGCAGGAATAATGAACACAGTTCTCATGATAGTGACCCAGAGCGTGACACCAAAAGCACTCGGTGACGGTGGATGCAGGGGGGCGGATAAGAGCAGAGGAAACTACGCGGGTAGGGGAAGAGAACACGTTACCAGCCTCAGTGTGGGCAACCCAGGTATGTATTGTGTGGATGGAGTCATTGTCACAACGGGTGCCATCAAAGGGGTTGACGGCAGGTGGTTCCGCAGTGGTGGAGGACTCGGAGAGAATGGGCGAGGAGATGCGGTCAATGAGGGCTATGGCGGGAGGGAGAGTGGAGACGGAGGAGGGATCTGGGGGAGCAGAGAATACTGGGGTGGGGATTGGAAGTGGGGGTGGGGAGGGAGAGAGCACAGAGCGTACATAGCGAGTTCGTTCATCCAGAGACATGGAAAGGAAAATGCGGTGGAAGGTAGTATAGATGTTACGAGCAGGGATACGTTCTACAAAATTGGCGAAGCCATGGAGATGAAGAATAGTTAGGATCTGGGTGGGGGTGTTGTTAATGAGCAGGCGCATAGGGGCGCCGAAAGCGGCAGGTAGGTCACTGGGGGCGGCTTGAGCATGGTATATCTGAGTGGTAGAAACATCTAAGAAAAGGCAAACGAGTTCCTGAGAGACTTCGTCGAGTTTAAAGAGTGGCATTTGCTCAACAATACTGAGGAGGTGACTGTCAGTGAGCACTGCGGTGTAGAGCAGGTGTAAAAAGCGGACTGGCAAGTGGCTCGGAAAGACTGGACGCAAGCAGATGGGCAAGGCAAGGCGAGACAAGTCGGAAGATACGGAGGAGGACAAAGACATGGCGAATGGGCATATACTGGGGGGAAGAAGGGGGGGGGTGTAGGAGGTACGAGGTTAGGATAGGTTCCGGGATAGCTTATAAGCAGAGAGGATATCGGGGGTGTGGTGGAGGTTGGACTCGGGTTCCCAGGTGTTCTCCAATGACAGATAGCCTTTCCATGCGGTCAGGTACTTGCGGTGTCCCGGTGTGCCCCGATGTGATATGATCTTGTCAACCTCGTACTCCTCTTCTAATCCGATGAGGTCTGGAGGCGGTTGGGTGAAGTTAGGGCTGAAGGCGGGGGTTTCATGATAGGATGATAGGAGCGAGGCGTGGAAGACATCATGGATCTTCCAAGTGGATGGTAACCGGAGGTGGTACACGAGCGGTGATAGGACCTGTGCGATTTCAAAGGGGCCCAAGCATTTGGGAGCGAGTTTCCGAGAAGGGTAGTTGATGCGGAGGTTAGAGGCCTCAAGCCAGACCTTATCTCCTACTTTCCAGGGGGAGAAGTTCCGGGTTGATCGCACTGTCATGATCTGACGGGCGGAGTCATGTGCAGCCAGTGCCTCGTCATGGGCTTTGTCAAGGAGTGTGAGATGTTTCTCAAGCACGGGAAGGAAGGTCTTCCCAAGCGGGGGATAAGAGCGGGGTTCATAGCCAAGAAGGAGGGAGAATGGGGATACTTTGGTGGAGCTGTGGGGCATGGAGTTGTGGTGGAATTCGGCGGTGGTGAGGAGGTCAGGCCAGGACGAGGGGTTATTGCCACAAAAGATATGCAAGTACATTTCGATCTCCTGGTTGGTACGTTCAGTTTGTCCGTCAGTCTGGGGGTGGTAGGCAGTGGAGAGGTGGACATCATATTTCAGGAGTCAAGCGAGCTCTTTAGCGAAAGCAGAGGCGAATTGTGGGCCTCGGTCGGAGATAATGGAGTCGTGAAGACCGAATCATTTGAATACATGATGGAAAAACAGGGTGGCAACTCCGAGGGCGTCAATAGTTTTCGAACAAGGGCATAAAATTACCCCCTTCGAAAGGCCTTGGTCAACCACAACCAACAAGGAATCATGTCCTGCGGCAGGAGGAAGGTCCGTGATGAGATCCATGGATAACTGTTTAAACGGAAGGGCGGTGGTGGACGCGATAGGGGAAAGCGGCGGGATGGTGGGATGGGTGTTAACCTTGGTGGATTAACAAACAGCACAACCGGTGACGAAGGAGGAGACAAATGTGGCAAGCCCGGGCCACCAGTAGTCGCACTCAACCAAAGTCTTGGTGCGGAAACGGCCTGCGTGGCCCGTGGTGGGGGAACTGTGAAGCACATGGAGGAGAGCGGACCGGTTGGCCAAAGGAACATACATTCATCCTTTATAGTACAGATGCCCTGTGTCAAAAGTCCAGTCCTCTAAAGCAGAGCAAGGGAAGAGGGGCGAGCCATCCTGAACACTTCAGATGGCTTTAAGGACGAGGGGATCGGACTGGGAGGACGACTGGATGTGGTGAGCGAGGGTGAGGTCGAGAGCGTTGATAACTACATGGTCGGGGATGATGGAGGCATTGGCATTATCAGTGGTAGTGTCAACTAGATCCTTCCAGGAGAGTGTGTCAGCTGGTCCCATCTTGGTACCAGGCATGACATGCCAGACAATATCGAAGTCTTGTAAAAAGAGTGACCAGTGCGCTTGCCAGCGGGAGAGTTTCCGAGGGTCTTTGATGTACAACAAGTTCTTATGATCAGTGATGATAGTGACTGGATGATTGGTGCCTTGGAGGTACTGGCGCCATTCAGCTAGGGCGAGGATAACAGCTAGAAGCTCTTGGTCGTAGATGTCATAATTTCGCTCTGTGGAGCCGAAGGTGCGGGAAAAGTATGCGCAGGGATGGGGGTCACCATTGGTGTCCTGTTGCATCAAGACAGCGCTGGCTGCAATGAGAGAGGTGTCGGACATGATTGAAAATGGTTTAGCGACATCGGGGATGAGGAGGACAGGGGCGGAGGAGAAGATCTTCTTCAGTCAGTCAAATGCGCGTTGTTGGAAACCTGTCCAAGCCCATGGTTCATTCTTTCGGGTAAGGAGGTTAAGAGGGGCAACGATGTTGGAAAAGTCGGGGATGAACTTTCGGTAGAAGTTGGTGAACCCCATGAAAGAGCGAACAGCTTTGACAGAGAATGGTGGCTTCCAATCCTGGATAGCCCAGAGTTTGGTGAGATCCATCTCGATCTTCCCTTGTCCGATGATGAGTCCAAGGTATTCCATTCAGGGGTGTCAAAGGAGCATTTGGATAACTTCAAGGAAAGTCTGTGTTCGCGGAGGCGTTGCAAGACATGGCGGGTTCGTTCATGATGGAGGGTGATGTCATCTTTGGTGTGAATGCCTAGATCGTCCATGTAGATCTTTAACCATTTCTCCCCGATCATGTCGGCAAAAATGTCATTCATGAAGGCTTGGAATGTAGGGGGTGCGTTGTTAAAACCAAAGAACATGACTGTGGGTTCGAAGAGTCCCAGGGGGGTGATGAATGCCGCCTTCCACTGATCTTCCTCATGGATTCGGATGTTGTTGTATCCCCAATGGATATTGAACTTAGTGAAGAGTGTAGACTCCTTCATGTTGTCGATGAGTTCAGGGATCAGGGGGAGCAGGTAGGCATTGCAGATGGTATGGGAGTTCAGGTATCTATAATCCTGACAGGGGCGGAGGGTTCCATCCTTCTTAGGCATGAAGAAGAATGGCAAGGCTTGGGGGGATTTTGACGGAACGATTCGTCCGGTCTTCAGGTGTTCTTCCATGAAAGCTTTACAGGCTTTGTGTTCGGCAGGGTTCAGTGGGTAGACCTTTGCGATCTTGGGAATGAAGGAGGGTTTAAGTTCAATGGTATGGTTGTAGGAATGATGTGGGGGCAGTTTCTCATGGGTTTTCTCTGAGAAGATGTTGGTGAAGTCTTTGCACCAGGCTGGTATCTCCTGTTCCTTAGGAGCGTTTTCCTGGGCAAGTTGGGTAGAAATAGTGATTTTGTTGATGTCTTCCAAGGGAGCGTAGTGAGAGTCATAGAGCTCGGAGATCTCTTGGTCGACATCTAATCCTAGATATCGTACCAGATATCGTTGGTGGGTATACAGTTCATCATCAATGGGGCGGGGTTTACGAGGGAGAGAGATGCGGTTGTTAGCCCAATTGATGTGAGGGTTCCATTTCTGGAGCCAGGGCATTCCGAGTATGATTTGTCATTGTCCAAGACTCAGGACCATGAGTTCTTCTTCATCATCGGTGGAGGGGAACTTTAATCTGATCCGAGTCTTCCATCGGATCGTTCCTTTAGCATTGGCTGTGCCATCCGCATTGTGGGCGATGATTGGGTGAGGTAGGCGTTGCAGGGGGAAATCAGCTTGGGTGAGAAGACCGACGTCAATGAAATTTCCAGTGGCACCGGAGTCGATAAGGGCAAAGGTGTTGACAATTTTTCCAAGAGCTTGCAATTTAACGGGGACGAGGAGCATTCGTTTATTTGGCAAAGTGGTAATTACATTGGAAATGGACTGGGAAGAAGACATCGAGACAACTTCCCGTTCTAAAAATCCTTGGTGTTGATAGTGGCAACAGAAGTGTCTTCCTCGGGAGTATCCTCGAAGCACACTTTCAAGATTTGGAGGACCTCGTCCTCGTTCTTATCCTGGGTCTTCAGGGTGTTGACATAAGTGTCAATGATGGAGGGGGTGGTGGCAGGTGGAGTGGAGGAAGAGGACACGGCAGGGGCAGGGGTAGTCTCAGTGTTGCGGATGGTCTGGGGGTGGCAGGAAGTGGGGGACGCGGTGATATTAGACGAAGTGGGGCAGCTTCCAGCATTGTGTCCTCCTTTGCGGCATTTGAAACAGAGTTTCTCCTTGATGCATCGGGTGCGTTCGGCAGGGGTAAGCTTATTGAGACAGATGGTGTCAACGTCCATGGCATTGGGGTCCGAGTTAGGATGATGATGGGAGTAGGCTGGGGTGAAATGCCTTTTAGTGATGGCGTCCATGCGGGAGATCTGGGTGTGGAAGGCCTTAGCTTTGGCAATCCAGTTTGCGATGGTGGTGGGGTTTTTCTCAGTGCTGATGACGAGCATAGAGATGCAGGGATCAAGTCCGAGGGAGAATAGATCAATGAGGGTCTCTTGGTCAGTCATACCGGCCTTGGACGCAAGGTTCTGGAAATTGGTGATGAACTTCTGGAAGCCGTCATCGGTGATGCCTCCAGTGGTGCGGAAGGATTTCTGGTGGAGCCAGGTAAGCTCATGGCGGGCGGTGGCTTTGATATCGAAGGGGTAGAAGGTGGTCTGGAAATTCGTGGCCAGCTTCTCAAAGGTCTTCTCAGAGGCTGCAAGATGGGTGTCTGTTACGATTCCTCCTTTTCTTCCTTTATACGCTTGTCTCCTAGTATTTCTTAGCTCACCCCAGCGACGCGTCGGACGCTCTTTCCATTTGACCGGTTATTACTATACCCGTACCTCTTATCCTCCAATCGCCATTTGCACGCTAACCGGTCTCTTTCCATTCGCTCTGCTTATCCTTTGTCAAAGACGCTTTGTCATGAACGTTCCATCACGTTCCATGACCTTCTCTTCTCTGCTTATGTCATCCTCTTTCCTCTTAGTATATAAACCCGCTGTTCTTGTACTTTTATCCCTCACGCTTGTCTTTCTTGTACTTCCACCTGAATCCAAGCGCCCTTTCGTCTTGTCCCCTTAGCCGTGCTAAGGCTTCGCCCTCTCTAAGTCTTAGGTCGCCTTCTGATCGACCTCTGTGTTGCTTCGACCGTCGTCGTTGCGCAACACCACTTTGTCCCTCGTCGCCTCAACGCCCTTGAGGTCCCCACCGACTCCCTGCGCATCGCAACAGTCGCTTGTCTCTAGGAATTCCCTAGGACGCCCTGCCCTTCGTCTCACGCCCCCGCTTGGTCCTCAGGTCCTTCAAGACTACGCTAGCCCCTACCCGGGTCTATCGTAACAGTGTCAGCCATGAGGTCGTACCATATCTCAGAGAAGGATACGCCTCGACCCTTACTCATCTTGTTCAAGGTTGTCATGACTTTGGACTCACCAGAGGTGTATAGCGTGGGGTTGATGGCGAAGTATGCGCGCATGGCTTTCATCCAGCGCATGGCGTCAGCAGGTTCTCCAGAGAAGTCAGTGGGTAGGGCTGCTTTGAGCTTGTGGGTGGATAACATGTGAGGTGACTGAGGTGGGGTAGCTGGAATGGGACTGGGGGTGCAAGGATGCAAGGGTGCAAGGGTCAAAGGGCTAGGTCAGGCTGATAGGGGGAGATCTGTGAGCTGGGGGTAATAGTAATAAGGGATATACTTAGGGATGGACTCAGGGATTTCATTGTCTGACTGTGGAGGATGAAAGTGAGGGGTTCTTGAAGGGTGGGCTATGTTGGACAAAGGTGGGTTGGTCCTGCTCCATGATAGAAGGGACATAGGGAGATTCTTGATCTTTTGTTATGTGGAGCATCACAAAGGAGATCTGGAATGGTAAGAGTAGTCAACATTCAATCTGAAGATATGACAAGATGTCAGGGGGAAGCTGACAACCAGATCAAAGGTAATATAAAGGTAAACAAAGGAAGTTCTCAAGGGGGAGGCCTTGGAACATACAAAGTGACTCAATAGTGCGCAGAGGCTAAAAGAGATCTGGAGGGGTGGTTCAAGATTCAATGCTAGTATTGTGTAGATTAAGAATAAGGACTAGATACATGCAGTGACAGTATAAATACTCAGGTGTATATAAGCAGTAGAATGTGTTGGAAGTGGACAGAACTACTGCAGAATAACCAATATATATGAGTAATGTGGGATAAAGCAGGAAGACAACACCATTGTAAGAGAAGCAGCAGAGGAGTGTTACATATAGCATCACAAACAAGATCCAGAACGATGGAAGTGGCCAACATTTAGTCTGAAGGTAATGACAACAGGAAAGGCCAACATCCAAAGGGGGTTCATAAGGAGGGAATCTTAGAACACTCAGAGTGACTTAGTAGTGTGCAGAGACTAAGAGAGATCCAGAGGTGGTTCTAGATATGACACTAGTATTGTGAGAAGACATAGCTTAACTACAGAACAAGTAGTCTAGCTAGACAATGTAGTGAGTGGGGAATATCAGAAGTGTAAGTAAGATACTAAAGGTACAAGTGCTGCATAGGAATGTGAAAGACAAGTAGTATATCACTTGAAGGGAGAAGTAAAGAGGTGGGGGGATCTTTGCAAGCATGAAAGCTAGATAGCATATGTGAAAGGTGAAAGGAAACAGAAGGCAGCAAGAAAAAGGGGAAAAACTGTAACAAGAAGACATGCTGTTCATGGAAATGTCTTGGAAGGATAAAGAATAACATCTGGGGCCCTTACCAGTAGGAACCAAAGAAACAGTTTAGGGCCAGAACACAGGGTAGAGACACTGTCAGGTCAGTGATACAACAAATAAGTAGTATTCCCAGCAGGGGCTGGAATTGGAGTAAGAGAAGGAAAAAAGGAACACCAACACACACAAGAGCACAACTGTAACAGTAGTTCTATTAGATGCGGACACACTCCTCATGTTCACTGATACAGGATATTGTAAATGTAGCATACACAAATGTAAATACTAAAAGGGTATATAAAGGCCAAGGACAAGCACTAGGATTTTCCCTAGTCTTGTTCTCTTGGAGTTTCCTAGCCATTGCTAGCATGATTCCTACTTGAAGTACTAGGCTTACTACTTGCTCTGGTAAGTGATTGGTCCTAGCAGGCTAGTTGTTTCAAGAACTAGGATATGTACTGGTATTTGTTGCATAGCTCCAGAATGTTTTGTTGGAAGTAGAACAAGCTCAGGTGCAACCCCAAGCACCATTAGACTGCGTCACAATCAGTGTGCAACCTTGTTTCCTTTGTTTCTCCTTTTGTTTCTATAATTCACCCAATTAACTACTAATGTACGCAAATTGTTTGTAGGTCACGCCATGACCACCCACATTGTCTTTCGACCCACACTCATGCCCATGCCCAAGGACTGAGTGCGCCATTAGTCTCACATATTGTTTGGACTACTACAACCAACTGAGTATATAGCTCATATTGTAGAAGGTGAAACCTCAGTCTGTTGTCTGCCATGCATGATGACTGAGTTACACTATCCCTTGATAGCCGTTGTGCACACTTGCACATAATTTCACATGTTTAACTGGTGTTAACTGGTTCTAACTTGATGCTTTGTACTCACCTTTCATATCAAGACTAATAAGTCAGCCATGAGAATTAGCAGCCTTGAGTTTGCATTGATTTGCATAGCCACACACAAGTCCAGGTACAGGGCTGGCTTAGCACTGCTTTGGCACAGGTTTCTGCACAGCCTTGCACTGCTTGTATGTTGCCTTGATAACTTGGTTAGCTAGGTCTCAATTAGAGTTATCATACCAGGATAAGTGTAAATATTATATAGAAAATACAATACTATATATAGAAAGGCTAGAAAAATAGAGAAACATGAAGGAAAAATAGAGTAATTGTAATAGTCTCTACTTGTACTTCATGGCTTTGTCAACATAAAGCTCTATTTTAATATATTTTTTATCAAAAGTGTGACAAGTCATCTAATTTCTAGTAATAAAGTAGAAGTGGAAACTATTGAAACTATATCAGGCTTTAAAAATAAGCTGAAAATGGCAAGTATTTAAAGTAGAAGGATGGAAGTAAATGAATTGATATCTAGTCTAGTGAAACTTGATGAAACATAATGATCTAGAGTTGTGTCTTATATTCTGGATGCAAATATAATATCTTGTTTACAATATTAAATGTAAAAATATTGAATCACCAATGTTGCTTGTTTTTTATTCTATTTTTTTTTTTTTTGATATAGCTTTATTAAATGTTATATCAAAGCATAAGCCCAATAAACCATTATGAAAATAGTAATACATATATTATGCTTGACCTGGATGAGGATAAGTGTAGCCTTGGGTGACTCAAAGAACGATGTTGACAAAAACATAAGTCTAATTGAATGCAAAGTTATCTTAAAGACATAGGTCTGACTAGGTGGTTGAGGATAAATAAGAAGAGATCTTAGGATGTTGAGGAGTAAGGCTAGGTAAATAACTAGATGAACTAGAAGTTGGCAAGTCATTTATATATTCAAAGGAGAACCAGCTTGTAGTTACAAGTGTATGTGACCAGTATTTATAGGAAGGGAAAACATACATGGACCAAGGACATAAAAGGAAGCTATCATTGAGATAGGAAAAAAATATCATGAAATATTATTAAAGAAATGTAACTAAAAATAAGGGGAAAATGCTATTGGTGGGAGGGAGCATGATAACATGTCAAGTATAAGTAATCAGCCAATTGGTGGAAGGAGTGAGTCATCATGTAGAAAAAGGAAATAATATCCATAAGAAAGGTGTTACATGAAGCATATATAATAAGATCTGGACCATCAAAAGTTATCAATGATCAATCCAAAGGGGTGAAAATAACAAAGGATATGCTCAAGGGAGTTGGCCTTGGCACAAACAGAGTGCTTTAGGAGTGCATAGAGACTTGTAAAAGTTTGAGGGAATGAAACTAGATTGTATACTAGTAATATGTAGATTAAGAATGTAGTAATGTACATGCTATTATGCTTGACTCAGGCAGAGGCGAGCATAGCCTTGGCTAACAAGATGACATCATCAGAAGTGTGAGCTTGACTGGACATGAGGGGGTCTAGAGGCGTAAGCCTAACTAGCACTAAGGTGAGGAGCATTGGTGAAAGAGTGTTGAGGAGTTGAGGAGGTTGGCTAGGCAAACGACAAGACAAACTCAAAGTAGGCAATCAACTAGATGAATTACCAAGGAGAAATAGCTTAAGGCATACATGTACATGCGACCAGTATTTAAAGGGAAGGGGAAAGCACACGGACCAAGTGTGGAAAAGGAAACTATCGTCAAGATAGGCAAAAAATGTTGTGGAACAACATCAAAGAAATATGACTAAGTGCAAGAGAAAAGTGCCATAGGGTGAAGGGAAACAATGACTACAAAGTGATGAGTGAGATTGGCCAATACATGGGAAGGAAGTCATCGTAGAAGAAAAGAAACAGTGTCTGTGAGAATATGAGAGGAGAATAAGGGGCAAATTGTAACATATGCAATGGGAAATAGGAAAAGAAGAAAAGAGATACACACATACAATAGCACAACTATAACAAAAGGAGAAAAAAAAGGATGAATCATAATAACATGTATGTAAAATTTTCATTATGATTGTTCTTGTATTTCTATTAGAGCATAATATACAACTAAACAAGGCATATGAAATAATCCAGAATATGTAGCATTCACAGGTCAGCACTAGACAACTTAGACTGCATAGCAGAGTAGGTAGGAGTTATGGGAAAAACTCCAGAAGAACTTGACTAAGGTTCAATGAAGGCCATCTTAGGGCTTAAATACTACTCTATAGTGTTTATACATATTTGGCATAGTAAACATACTGTGCAACATATTGTCAAGGTATGTGTGATAGAAATGAGAAACATAAGGAAATAAAATGGAAAACATAAGTCATATCATGTGCACATCATGAGAACATGGTAGCATAGCCATAAAATGAAAGTAAAATGAAAGGCATGTGTATACTGCATGGTAGTGGATACAATTACCATAAAAGAGTGGGTACAGCTCTGAGCAAGAAGTGTACCCAGCATATTACTATAAAAGGAAATCATATATCTATAAAAGGCAGGTCACTTGCCTTATAAGGAGTGGATACTATTACAGACACAATATAACAGATTTAGACATATTTTTCTTTTCTTTTCTCTTATCTTTTATATCTATAAACACATGATGCTTCCTTTTTCACTTTTGTTATAGTTGCACATGAGTTATGCCTTATCTTTCAATCCTGTGCCCAGACATAGCCCTTATTTCTTATCCATAACATAAGGCAGCACTTTATCTTTATGTGCTTTTGATCTTCCATGCTTCATGCCTTCTTTTAATCCATGCTGTTACACAAAGCATATGCAACAAGATCCAGAATATCAAGAGTAGTCAACACTCAATCCAAGGATGGGCACAAAGATAAGCAAAGGGTGTACACAAGGAGAATGCCTTGGTACTAACAGAGTGACTCCAAGTGCACAGAGACTTATAGAGGTTTAGAAGAGTAAATTAAAATAATATACTTGTGTTGCATAGATCAAGAATGAGATCTACAATACAAATAGCTAAATTTATATACCAAGTAGTATGTTTTACAGAAAATAGGATGACAGTCCTTGACCCCTAACAAGACCTATGGCCTCTAAATAAATTATATGTATATTTTTTACTCTTTCCACTCTTTTTCTTACTTTTTAGACACATGATGCTTCACTTTTACACTTTTCATGGTTAACACCAATGGACTATCTCTTATTTTTGACCCTATGCCCAGTGCACAGCCCTTATTTCTTTATCTTCCCTATATGCCTTCTTTTCTATACCTTATGTCTTTTTTCTAATACATGCATTGCATGTATATTTATGCTTTTTTCTTATCTCATAACATCTCATAACTCATGATACATGCAGCATCCTCATTGTATGCTTCTATCTTTCATGATCCATGTATTGAGCAAATGTTATATCTTTCTTTTAATGCATCCACACATCATATGTTATCCATTATGTTTCTTATATTTCAGATCCATACAAAGGCTGCATGGCTATGCTTCTAACATGCACAAACAGCATGTTCATGCTTCCATTCCACACAGCCCTTCTAAGGCTGTTCTTCTCATGGTGATATACATGAATATCATATGTTATGGATATATACAGATACATATCAGTAGATCTAATACAAACATGTACATACACTAGAGTAGTATACAAAGGCCCAAGAGCTGGCCAGAGGACCTCAGTTTGTCCTCTTGGTTTTCCCTCTCCAACCTTGGTAACTAAAGAACCTTAGGGCTTACTTGCCATCTATGTCTTGTTTGAGCAGTTTGTAGCATCCTACTGGATGTCAACACCTTTATTGGTTGTTGGATTGTTTCAGCACATAATTGACAGAATGCAAGGGAATTGCAAAGAACAACTGCAAAGTAACTAAAACTATTGCAGAATGTGAGATAAACAGAAGAATGAAGCTGTTGTAAAAGAGATGGTCAAGAAGAGACTGTCCAAAGGAAGTGAATAGAAAAGAGAAGAACAATACCAGAACCCCTACTGGTAGGAATCAAAGAAATGGTTTGGAGTCTAGAAAATTGGAAAAAGGTACTACTGGTTTAGTGTGACAATAAACAAATATCATTTCCAGCCAGGACATGGCTCAAAATAGAAGAAAGAAAATAGAAATACTAATGGGTGTAGTAACTCAACTGTAACACATGCCATATTTTCATGATATGCTTCTATGCTTCTCATGTTTCAGATCCATGCATTGCACATATATCATGCTTCTGATTCTAATATATACACACACTGCATGTTTATGCTTCCATTTCATACAGCCCTAAGGCTATTCTTCTTATGGTGATATAGTACATGCAGGTACTGCATGTTATGGACATTTATGAACACCTATTGGTAGATCTGATACAAACATGTACATACACATAGATAGTATATAAAGGCCCAGTGCCAGCCCAAAAAACCTTAGTTTGATCTTTTGGTTTTCCCCCTTCAACAAAAAGCCACTTGCTTTACTCCTTTTCCTGTCTTGCTTAAGCAGCCTATAGCAGCCACATTGGTTGTTGGGTTGTTTCAGGTACTGGATAGAGCCTGGATATACAATGTTATAATTTGAGAATAGGAGCTCTCCCAGGTTTGGATGTGACTAAAAGTATTATGGTTGTGCTGTTGCGAGCATCAGTATTTCTTTTCTTCTTTTTCTACCTAGACCCAGAGCCTGGCTGGAAACATTATTTATTTGTTGTCTTGCTAACCTAGCAATATCTCTACACTTCTTTCTAACCACTTGCCATTCCTTTGGTTCCTATCAGAAGGAGTCCAGGCCTTATTCTTGATTGTCTTGTATGCTCCTCATGGACAGCTTATTCTTCCAGCTGCCACTCTCACAATAGTCTTGTCTTCCTGCTTCTATCCACATTATTTAGCAGTATTTATCATCCACAGTGGTTCCATGCAACTTCATCACATTCTATCACTTACATACTGCTTAGTATATATTCCCTACTGCCTGTACATGTTACACATAGTATTGCAAACAAGATCTGGAACAGCAGAAGTAGACAGTGTTCTATCCAAAGGTAGTGATGACAGGGAAGGCCAACATCCAAAGGTTAGAAAAGAGAGTTCTCAAGAGGAGACCTTAGAACATGCATAGCAACTCAGGAGCATGCAAAGGCTCTTAGAGATCTGGAAAAGTGGTTCAAGATACAATACTAGTATTGTGAGTAAACCATTGCCAGGTACAAGAGTAAGTACATAGGGTAGTAACAATGTAGCGAAGGGAAATATCAAGAGTGAGTGAGTATGATACTAGGATACAAGTGCTGCAAGGATAAGCAGAAATGAGTTGGTATTGTAAGGTAACAACAAGGTCAAGAAAACAAATGACAATGAGACAATACATACTCAAGGAAGAGATAGGGAAGTGGGGGGGATCTTTACAAGTGTGAAAGCTAGATAGCATATCAAGAGGACAGAGGGAATAGGAGGCAGCAAGGAAAAGGGAAAAACTGTAACAGTACACTACCACATTCTTGATCTATGCTTTACTTGCATACAATCTAGTCTTATACCCTTGGATCTCTATTAGCCCCTGTGTGCTATTGAGTCACTCTGCTAGTGCCAAGGTGTTACGGTCGTACTATTGTGTCAGTCCATTTTTCTATTTTCCTTTGCTTATCTCGACTCCAGCCCTTGCTGGGAACACTATCTCTTTATTGTATCGCTAACCCAGCAGGTTCTTTATCCTGCTTTCTGGCCTGACGCTGTTCCTTCGGATCCTACCAGACCAGGCCCTGGATTTGGTTCATGATCGTTCAGATATGTTTTACGGATAGCTTCGCTCCTCCGCCGCTTCTCTCATAGTGGCGTTGTCTTTCCGCTAATCTCTCATTGACTCATATGTATTTGTCATTCCGCAGTCGTTCCATCCGCTTCTATGGACTTCCGCCACTTATGTACCATCGAGTATTTATACCATCGCTGCCCTGTACAATAGTCTCATTCTTGATCTGCGCAATCTAGCATTGTATCTAGAATCAACCCCCAGACTTCTCTGAGTTGCTGCACACTCCTGAAGTGCTCTGTAAGTTCCTAGGCGATTCCTAGTGAACTCCCCTCGTTTACCTTCGACCCGACAACCGTTTTGTCGTCTGCCCCCTCAGATTGAACCTCAGCAACTCTGACGTTCCAAATCCTCTTTGTGACACTACACGTAACACAAGGCCCACTCTCTTGTGCACACCTTTTGATTACCATCACCCTTCAGATCAAACGTCAGCCACTCCTGTTGTTCCAGGTCTCCTTGTGTATGCTTCATGTAACAAAAAGTCTGAAAAGAAATAAAGAATAAGAGAAAAGAAATAAA
>JBBPTZ010000163.1:0-37366 GCA_038094315.1 Phylloporus cf. tubipes | reverse complement strand
GAATGGTTATCAAAGGGTATGAGAACAGTGATAAGGATGAGAGTGAGATGTCTGAGAATGAAGATGAGAGTTTTGAGGAATCAAACAGATGGATCAGTGAGAAAAGTGAATCATACATAGAGGACAGGGCAGGGCAGGGCAGGCAGGGAAGGAAGGAGGTAACCAGAGGATAGAGAGGAACAGGGGGAAACTGCAACTGCAACCGTCACCGTCACCAACGCGCCGTACTCATCGCACCAGCACCATTCCACGTGACGCGTTATCGCGCCCAACAGGAAGCACGTTGACGATCCGAGGGTAACACTCTGCAGATGAAAGATTTGTGATTTGAACGAGAGATCTCGGGCAGAGGGGTAGGGACAAGCGATACATATGTAGGTGCTTGCCGTACGTCGTTCTTCTCTTGCCTTTTTTTGCTGAATCTCGGTCGGCTCGTCGGTACCTACGTGGACGGTATTGCGCTCAGTTTCCAACAGCACGACGATCGTCTTCGGTTTCCAGGAATGGGGATTATCGGATTTCGATGTCGTTTGGGGTAGAGATCTGGGACGGGTTGGTTTCATGGTACGAGATCTCGAACGCTCGGTTTTCTTTGACGTCGCCAAAAAGAGAGAAGAGAAAGGTCGGCGGACCTCTTTCCACAGCCGCCCCTCTTCTCCTTGCAGCTCGCACATGCGATCTGAATCTGTCGCAGTAACCGCGTTCGTGCGAACACTGATTAGCGCGTAACGAGGGGCGTAAATAAAATCAGAAATGAACAGGGAGAAAAAAAAGGAAAGGAAAAAGAAAAAGGATAGACTCGGGTATGTCAAAACAATGTACCCAGTCTTGGGCGTCGACGCTCGAATTGGACGTGACGTACGACGTTGGCGCGAGCTTAATGACGCGCGCCAAATTCAATATTCAAAGTTCAACGCCATAGTCCATGGAGCAACGTCCGGTGATAAACTAGCCACAATCAATCACCACGAACGTGTCGGATCTCGGGAAACCATCCTGTACAAGCACCGATAAGGGTTAGCGAGCAAAAAAAGATAGGAGATGGAGTGCACGAATCACGTAAGGAAATGCCTCGAGGTGGGGGGCTCGGCGTGTTTTGCGTTTGCGCACGGGTGCGGAATTTAGCCGATGTGCCGGAGAGTGGTGATAGGAGGGGTGCGTGGTAATACTTCGACTCCTTTTGGCCTATCACAAACACGGGGCCGGTAGCCGAATGAGAAAAAGTAAAAGGACCAGCGAGAAACGTGGGGCAAGGTCAACCCACGTGGGGTGAAGAAGGGGGGGTACTGCAAGGAAGAGTAAAAAAGGGTGCAAGTCGGGCTAAAAACGCGCATTCAAAATAGGTAGATCGGTGATCCCTCGTGGCTGCGGCGTGCCACCTGGCGACGCAAAAAGCCCGTCCAGCACGCACAACGTTGCAAAATGAACGAACCCGCAGCTGCCTGGACGTTCCTCCGGTTCGTGATCAAGTTGCCGGTGGTAGAAAAGGAATGTTTGGACGTGAGTTCACCTCGAACGTTGTCGTCCTTGGCTACAAAGATGTGTTCTTGTTGATCCCGTAGCTATCGCGATTGAACGCGTTCTGCGACCGATCAAAGAGGGTATGGTTGGGATACAGATTTAGAAGGTGACTTGCGTCGTTCCATCGAGTCTGGACGCCTAATCTTGATGGAACCGAGTGAACGCAAAGATAAGACATTGATGCTCAGAAGCGAGCTCCCGAGCCGGACATCCCGGCATTCTCGGTGTAATATCCCATCCGGTGTTACTATGTTCATCTATGGCAGTTGAGCTGCGGTCGAAGAAGCCTGAAAGAGTACTGCGATGATACCCCTGTGGCTGCTGGTCGCTGAAGCGAGCAGAGCAAAGTGAAAGGGGCAAGCAACACCGAAGGTATGTAAACGAATTGTTCCGCCGGCATCGCCGAGAGCTTGTTCCAGAACGTCACGCGTCCGGTGCCTTGCTCACTGCCTGAAAGATGGGACTATGAGTCATCATAAAGAACAACAACGACACCCGTCACGGTAAAGTATGATTGCCGTTCACTGCTTTGGACCTGTTCCAGTTGACGTTTGTTTTTGGCTGCGCAACGCCTTAAGTTGGTTGGCGTGAATATGATACCGCATATCCGCGCGTCACGGTGTGCTTGTCAGATAGATACCCGCAAGGAAGAAGGCACCCTGTCTATCAAAATGTGGCGCTCTCGTGGTGACCTTGGATAACCGCATTTTCCTGGATACCGATGAAATGGGGTTTTCTAGATGTGGGGAGCATCTCGATTATTCATAACAAGGTGGTTGGATTTAGCTTCGTTGAGGCGGTGGGATTAACAATTGTTTTTCACATTGATGCTGCTAGATGGAGTAAGCCGGGTGGGCACAAGAAAAATATAAAATCTCACAGCGGAATACGACCGCCACTGCCAACAGGGTGCGGGTGCAGTTTGTTTGTAGACGGCGGCCCTCTCTCGGCCAGCGTGCTGTTCTTCGTGGACCTTATCGGAGACTCTCCTAACGATCTCCAAAATACGTTGGGTAGTATTGAACTTGACGAAAAGGGAAAGTTTTTCTCGTCCATGAGTAGAATGAGCGGACGCATATGATGAGATAACCGCCGAGTTCAGCAACGCAGAAATTCGTTCACCCCATTACTCCCCCTCGGGCCCATGAGGAACCTCGCCCAGCAAGCTTGTCATTACGCAGTTGCAAGACACGAGCGAGAGATACTTGCGTATAGTCATACTTGTAAGTGACGGAGAGTCACTGATCACCGGGGACTTGAGAGCCGAAATCGTTTCAACGCAGGAAATTCATGAAGGAGTCTTGAAAAGATTGGGGGGAGTCAGAAGAAACGATCTGCTCAACTGGAATTTTTGAACCTTGCTTGCGGGCAGTCTTGAACCTTGATTGGTGTCGACGATATATTGTTATCGAAAATGAGAAAAATCGCGTCGTAATCATGCTTGGCGTCTATCATAACCCTCCCCCGGGATGAGAGCGCATACAGATCGAGTTCGTTCGACAGGATCAGGTTGGGCTGAACGCCATCCTTGATGCCGATTTTCCTATGGGGAACGCAATGAGATTAATGAATGGCTCGGATCCGGGATTGAAGTCATGACAAGCACCATCCAGACCACTTTGTTTGACAATGCAAACGACTCGGAAGAGCCGTAGTACAAATTTGAATCCACTTCGCACTGTGACTATTAGTTAGACCAGGAATAGCGCCAGCTGAAAAAGCAATAGGATTAGTGCCATACTATGTGCGTATAAAGTCGTCGTCATCGTCAGGTACCGCGACGAAATCAAGTTTTTTCTTTTGTTCGTGTGCTGATAAAAACCCAACTTTGAAGTTGAACTTTTTCGGGGTCGCTTAGTAAGCCAAAACGATTTCGACCGTGTTCACGATCATGTCCAGTCAAGAAGAACAGCTCATAGAACTCATGCTCGAGCTCAAGGTGCGTCTACAGCTGCATTTGAACGACCTCCTTGTCATGTTCTATCCTTCCGGCGCGACAGAAAACAACGCCGCAACAAGCGCGGTCCATACTCACTTCGACGCCACAAATAGCGTACGCCCTAGTCGCGCTCATGGTCAAGATGGACGCAATAGACGTACAGGTTCTCCAGGTGCGTACCCCCGTATCTTTAGTTCCTGGCCCTTGGCTCCCACGAACGACTCGTGTGATTAATCCCTGGTCTTGGCCCGACCTCACACACGCACCTGATACTGGCTCGCAGAAAACACTTACGACGTATTCTGCAAACATGCCACCAGCCCCGTCACCTACACAACCCCCTGTTCAGGTCCAACCAGCTTCCGCAGTACCACCACACTTGTCGCAATATCGCACGCCTACGCCGCAGACGCATACACCCCCTCTCTATAATGGACATGCTCACACGCCTCAACCATCAAATCAAGTACCATACGTGGCACAGGGTCAGGGTCAGTATCCTGGTTCTGCTGCTTTCGGAACGCCGCCTCCTGCGGCGCCACAAATGACTAATGTCAGCCTGCCTGACACGCTCTCGTCAATACCTGAAGAACAAAAGGTAACGTTGATATTCATTGTGTTTATATTTCCCTGCGATCTGCTTCATAGATCCTGGGTCTGTCCCATCGTAATCTTGTTATATTTCTTTATCTCGTTAAATTGTTCTCATAAGTCTCACTCAGGCCATGATAATGCGTGTGATTGCCATGACTCCAGAGCAGATCAACATGCTTCCCCCGCCCGAACGGGCTGGTATCATCCAACTCGTAAGTAAATATTTTGTCTCTTGGGCTCCCTACTCAGCAAGACTTCCTTCTGTGGTATCCTTCGCTGTCATTTCCGCTTGACATTGATGCCCGTCACTTTCCGTCCTTCCACCGCCTCGCAACGTCTGCACCCGAATATATCGGTCTCATCTTTCCCCACGTTTCGACTTCCTTGTGCTTCCCGCCTTCTTCCGCGACTTGTTTCCCCTGCTTCCCGTAGCGTACGACACTAGGGTTGCCTTCGTGAATGTGATTGCAATTGGGGTTCTATTTCATTGTTCGCCCACACCACATTGCCTGAAGGCATGGATTCTTCAAGCGGAAATGATTCATTGTCCACACTATTCACAGTTCTTTGTGCCCTGCATGCACAAACCCTTCAGTAGGATCCCGGCGGCATGACAGCGGCAATCGAGGTGCTGAATCGCGTGGTAACACATCCCAAACCTGTGCGTCTTTATGAAAAATATCTTTCCCCCACCCCGTTTCTTCCGAACCTGCACCTGCACTTTTTTTTCTACCAAGGCCATGACCGGGGAGACAGAGAATCCGTGCGCATACATGTCAACTAATTTCATCCAGCGAACTCGCCGTGGAAGTTGCCGAATTCAGGGCGACCCAGTCCCTTCATCTCTCTTGCTTTCTCGCTCTCCCGACGTCTCCCCACAACCGTGGGTTATACACGTCACGGGTGTATTGCCACACTATGACATCCCGACGAGTCGCATTCCGCGCTTTCGGACGTCTTGATCGCCGTCTCTGGCCGGAGGTATCATGTCATCGCAAATCCGACCCTTGATCCCACATATCATATCTCACGTTCTGTGAACGGCGTTTGCGGTGGTGACGCGTCAATCGGGAATCTCCAGTTGTCGGCGAAAATCGTGGGGTGTAAGAAGATTGAACGTCTCGTGAGGTGAACGCTAGCGATTTGCTCGGGGATGTTGTCACGACTGTTTGGTGGGCTGGTTTGCACTCCGCGCAGGACGTACCGGCCCGCATATATGCGCATGGCGTGCGACGTAGACGTTGGTCGTCGGCCTAGCTGTCTGTCTCCGAGCATGACCGTCTCCTAGTCCCCATGGGGCTGGGAGATACGTCTACCCACCATGTTCACTCTTCCATACCGACACAAACATGGATCGTCGCTGCCGAATTCTCTCCTGACCAAGCGGGGTGAGTGCGACCATCGCGATCTCTTTCCTTCCCCAACCCCCCAGCCCTTTTTTTCCGTGCAATCCGCTGGCAGGTGACGACGTTATCGCTATCTACCAGACAACGTCCTGCGCGGCGCTCGCGTATATGGATGTACCGATGAGATCTCACAGGGTCGTCTTGTCAGGTGCATGTCAAGCCGACAACCTCGGTCCCCGTATTTTGCTCCCTCGCCCCTCGTCGTGCATGGGGCGACGAGCAACGAGCTGACAATGGGCCGTCATCTCGACAGGGCGATGCGGGGAATCAAGAGGTCATTTCATTTTTTTTAAAATTTTTTTATCCCCTTCGGATTGTGAAAAGGTGGCCCTTGTCGGTACCGACTACTGCCATTCCCCCTGTTTCCAATCTGCTCGAGGGGGGTGCGGACTTGTCGAGGGTTAGCGCAGGTAAATCGACATGTGTCAGGGGGGAGCGCGGCCTACGACGGGGAGCGCGGGATCAAGTCCGGAGTGCATCGGAGGTCACGCTGAGCTGGCGATGGGCGCTTCTCTCGAGCGCACCCCTCGCCATCGCGTACGGATATGCGTATTTCACGGCCATCGTCACGTCGATTGATACCCGGCACGTCTATGACGCTCGTGGGGACGCAATACTCGTAGTATTTTCCTTTCTAAAGCCGTACGCCGTGCGTGCGCGCGCGCCAGAGGTATACAAAAAAAAGGCGACGACAATGTAACGTGTGATGCCAACGATCAAACTAACTGCGCTGAGCAATCAACGCCTTGATCGCGCTCTCTGATTGCTTGTGCAAATCGTCGTTGCCGCCTATGGATTGACCACCTTTGAAGGCACAACACAAAGTCAATGCGATGGAGGACGGAAAGAAGGGACACTGACTAATAAAAGTGCGAGGAACGGAACGTGCGCCGGTCTTGCCTGACAGGTAGTCCTGAATGGCAGGCCCGTCGTCCCGCATGTCCAGCCTAGCACCCAAAAGCGCCCGTCAGCGACGTTTCGAAAAACCAAAACAAGTCCGCATGCGCACTCGACGACTTCGACGGGTTCATCAGGGTATCTTTCCGCAAAGTACTTCTTAGTCTGGGCGCAGAACCGGCAGTGTGACTTGGAGAAGACGACGATCTTGTTGTCTGCGATCTTGGCCTGGAAGGGTTTGGGAACGACGACGTTTCAGTAACAAGAGACTGGAATGAGAACGGGGAACACGGACCTCGACGAACTCTTGGACGGACGACATTCTCTGAGTGTGTGACGATGAGGACGAGGGCGAGGTGGGAGATGAAAAGTAGCGGGGTGCGTAGACGGTACGGGCCAAAGAGCGATATATATGGGACGAGCGCATCATGACGTTGGAAGTGTCTGAGTAATCTGGCCTGGTGACTAGTGACGTCGGATCAGGATACATTATTCATCAGCGATATTTATCGAAACTCGCTCAGGTCATATGATGGCACTCGTTCCGTGCGTGCTCTTGTACTGGACTCCATACTTTTTCGTCGCATCACAGAGCTTGGAAGACGACCACACGGACTTGTGTTACTAACCCACTGACAGTGTCACGTGACTCGGTAATGTGAGGACGTCCCGACATCGCATCATCTGTCTCGGATGAACTAGTCGGGTCACCACGATTGAAATATTTGATGCCGCGCTCCGGCCACAGTCGGCGCCAGCTCCAATGTCTCAAAGGGCACCACTCCAAGCCACGGCTTGAGCACGCGTCCATGGTGACATATGCCTTCATTTGGGCAAGACGATCCTATTTCAGTTACAGTAACTTGAGGTGATGATTCAAGCAGTGCCTTCCGATGCAACATACATGGGTAACTTTATACTCTTCTCACGAGACGTAGATCGTTACTAGGCCAAGCCGCGGTGACTACTCGGCAAAGGTAGCCAGCAAGTGACAAACTTCCCAAAGTCTAGAAACACCCGCTGTACGAAACGGCAAGCAAAAGGATCAACGGTCTCGCCCCCTCGTCAGATATCCGGGATAGTGAAACCCGGACAGCCGTGTTCCCGCTGAAAAGCGGATCACTTCCTTGACCCCTGTTTTGACGCCACGTTATAGCGCGTGTTGGCTGGACAACCTCTTGGCACGTGCACGGAGAGGAATTTCAATTTCTAGATCTTCGACGGAATGCCACCTCGGCAAGATCGCTAGCCAATTAGGTTGTGTTTTGCAGAATCGTTACCTCACAGCCAGATCAACAGAAATGCATACGGCCTTGCAAAACGAGCCACTCAACGGGCAGCTCTTTTAGCCCACATTTCCGCTGCGCGAGGACCTAAATAGTAAGTCATCTTCCCAAGGAACTCACATCTCCCAAGGTAAACATGTGCTATTGGCGTCCTTTTTTTCAGCAGAAGCCAGTCGAATTACGCTTGTCAAAATCCTCTGAGAATCATTTTCACGCGCGCGTTGGCGACTTCTCGCGCTCTTCGGGTACCGCCTTCTCGTCCTTGACACAGATTACTAGTTCAGCTGCGAGAACCCGTCCCGACTCGGGTTGAGAATGTGGATATGAACGTGGCCCGAGCGCAGAGGAAGAAAAAAAGGATCCGTGTTCGTTTCAGCGCACGTGGGCTCAACTACCCGCCCGCTCAACGTTCAAGCTTCGAGCATGATCCGTCTCGAGCCACGAAAAATCACTGAAACAAGTTTCAGTCGCGTCGAACTCTCGAACTGCTCCCGACTGTCGTCGTTAATACGTACGTCCTGCCCCGTGAGAATAGAATCAGTACATTGCCCTTGGTCTTGGGAGAGAACTGTGCACGTTCGTTCACCTTGACCTCGCTGTTTGACTCGAGATGTCGAACAGCCTCTTCCGTTCGTGCGTTACCCAAGCGTAGGTGCGTGTCGTGCTCCTCCGATGATAGATCGCGAACGTACAAAAGCACAGGTTCGTACCAGGTTCGATTGCAGCGTTCATATTCGTGCATTTCGTTCCGCACAAACGCTCGAAACTGTGCGAGTGATATCAACACTAGAGAACACGAAGGAGTAAATGGGCATGTACACATACTAGGTAAACACTGCTGACCCCACTCGAGCTAACTTCACGTCATGTTTCCGTTCATACTTGAAACTAGGTGGCCATGCAGCCCACAAAATTGACGATGACAGTGGCCAGATTCGAATGACTCGCTGCATGCCACGAGCAGATTCAAGTCTTCAAGAACGGTGTTCACCACTTACGATAACCACACTGCCATTTCTACATACTTGACTACGAAGCCAGAGTCTTCCTTGGCGACCTGGCGAATAACTCGAACGTCATCTGCATACACGATCGTCCCGTCCTTTCTAAATATCCGACTGCAGGGGCCCGCATGTGTCTAGGTAATATTCATATAAAGCTTACTCCTAAATAGCCATTATAGATATTCGTGTGACCTTATGCGCGTCCGTGAGGGTCCAGCGGCGGACGACCAAACGCCGGCTGTCGGGGGTAAACTCAGCAAAAAAGAATGGAACGACACATGCATCAAGAATCAGCTCACAACGGGTGCAGGCTTGTTGTCCAGAATGACTTCGATTTTAGCCAAGACCTCCGGCGTCAATTTGGGAATGATACGCAGAGCCTTCAAGTTGTCGAGAACTTGCTCAGGTTTCGAGGCGCCGAGGATGACCGTGCTCGTGTTGGGGTTCTTGGCAACCCATGCCAACGCCAGGTGCGTCACAGAACATCCAAGTTCTGCGCATACGTTCAGTCCGAACGCCAGAGAGTTATTGGATCACACGAACCCTCCTCTGAAAACTTGGCGAGCTCCCGGACTTTGTTGATCTTGGCGCGTCCCTCTTCTTCGCTAAGATTCTTGAGCGTGTCCTTGAAAAAGTCGGAGTGCATAGCGAAACGAGAGGTCTCGGGGATGCCGTCGTTGTACTATCAGACGCGTGCGATGAGGACGTGAACGTGAACGGTGACAGGGATGTGCGGGTACCTTGCCCGTGAGGAGACCGCTCGCGAGGGCCGACCACACAGTGGTGCCAAGGTTGTACTTTTTGTACAGGGGTGCGTATTCCTTCTCGGGACGCTCGCGGTGGAACATGCTGAGATTGACTCTGCGTAAGCGACCTATCTAAAATCCATCAAAGGCAACGTACTGGTGCTGGCATTGCTCCGCAATTGGAGGGATCAGGTTGAGCTTGTCAGCAACGTCTGCACGAAACCGTCGTGACATGACCAAATACAGCATGGAATCCACTTACGGTACGCTTCCTCGATGTCGCGGGCAGACCACTCTGATGTTGCCCAATAGAATGCCTGAGGCAGAGATGAGCGGGCCACTACCAATCATACGGTGTACTTACCCAACCTTTTTCGATCACGTAATTAAATGCGCGAACGATCTCCTCCATGGGAGCTAACCTATATCAGCGCCAGGACTAACCAGAACACCAGATTACTGACTGGAATAATCAGGACGGTGGGCGAAGAGCACATCAACGTAGTCGAGACCCAAGCGCTTGAGACAAGCTTGAGTACCTTCGATGACGCTGGAACACCAAGCGAGGAATGAGTGCCGAACATCGAGTAAAAAGTTTCAAACCCACTGTTTCCTAGACAGACCCGTGTCGTTGGGACCAGAGCGAGTACCGAAATACAACTTGGTGGTGATAATCAAGTCTGTTCGGCGGTAGCCGAGTTCCTTGATGACGCGACCCCTGCCAGGGAAAGAAAAAGGAACCGAAAAAACCGACCACGGGTCAGAGCACGAACGGCGAGCACACGTTGGAAGCACTGACATTTCGGCCTCTGACCGACCCTTGGCATAGCCCTCGGCGGTGTCGAACATGTTGATCCCATTTTCAAAAGCGATTTTGACGATGTCCTGGGCGGCAAACCATGGGCAACATCAGAACGACACACCAAACGTTTGTGAGGTCCGCGGCCGAAGCGCCGCATCACCTTGACTGGATCGCCGACGACGGTCCCTCCCAAAGTCAACCCTGCGATGGCGGTTGCATCGATAGTAACCCCAACCCTCTCTGAATCTGGAACGAAATGGGATTCACTCACATCCACCGAGCGAGAAGACGGGCACGCGCAAGCCGCTGGGGCCAAGACGACGAAATGGCATGCCCTGGGGATCGAATTCGTGCTTGACTGTCGACATGGTATCGATTCACGCAGTAGACGCTGTGAGAGAGTTGAGATTGAGTAGGTGGATGGCGCTAAGATACCGGATTTTGATGTGTGCCTTCATCGCTAAGCGAGTCCGACGAGTCCGTAGTACGGGGGAGCAGTCACTCGAGTATAGGAAATGCGATACCAAAATGCGCTGGACACTCCTCGCTCGTACCGCCGCCACATGTACCAAGGGGATGTCTTTCAGTAACGACTTTAGACAAGGTGTAGCGCTGTCAGACGGGTCGTACGACCAACAAGTATCGACTAGTTTGCGGAAACAAAAAAGCCAAGGCGCCGTGCGATCCGTTGGACGATTGCTGGAATGACGAAACGCTGTTGGAACGCGATACGGCCGTTACCAGGTCTGACGAACGGCCGAACGACCGCAGCTTGGTATGGGTTCAACAGACGTGAGCGCGTCGCGTGACTGCGCTCCACACACTTGTCATACCGTCACAAGGCACGGGACGGATGTTTACAAAATTGCTGATAAGCACTGATAACGCATTTACGTGCTTATCGCGCCAGTGCCTGTGGCCACTAGCCAAAGATGTAAGTCGATCAAGAGGCGAATGTATACTGAACATTTACCAGTAGTTTAAGCGTCCGCCTACCAAAAATACGGCAAAGTCTCACGTATTACCTCCCAAGTTATACACCTATTCGGTGTCACAGACTGCGTTCATAGAATCTGGGCAGCCTTCTAGAATCAGTAGCTTGGACCCTAACAGTCGACCATGATTAGCCAAGTGGTCACTCCGTGATCGATGTTCAATCGACTGGGTGATGACCCACCTCCTCCCTGCTCAACGCGCGCACTTGTTGGCGCGATCGCACCCCTTCTTTTCCGGAGAACCCCATCACTCTCGTACGTTCCTCCCCCGAGTCGTAGCCCTTCCACAGATCCTTCCTCCGTGTGATAGATAACGACCTTGTCTGAGATGCGTTCGCCGTGCAGAAGACGCATTGGTATCCATACCTCAGGACTTGGCTTGTTGGCAGCATGCTCATGTCCTTTCGCCCACGTAATTGACAAACGTTTGATTCACTCTTTTTACTACACGGCGACAGCGGCGGGACAGAAAACGCGGCAGCTTCGTACCGCTATGTCAATCTCACATATATTGCTCGTTCTCACTCGTCGACTGGAATAAACGAAAAAAATTGCCTTGGATCGTACTCCGGGGGGTCAGATGTGGTGATTCTGAGTGGCCGGATGATGATCTGCAGCATGCATCAGTATATCCAAAATCAACCAAAGAGAATTAATAACCGGTGGGTTGGATGAAGTAACAGGGGCGACTGTCCACCCCTTTCCCCTGTCGTCGGTTGGCTCGATCCTAAATATGAAGTGATTATCAAAGGTGAGGGTAAGTTCCCCATATTCTCTTACGTGTATGCGTCCTGAGCCTCTCTGTAGGTGATATACCACTCCATATTATGTTCAGTGAAAATGGAAGCAGTGACCGTGTCCCCGACTATGCTCTTTTGTATCCCGGTAGTGGAATACCCCCCTATACTCAGTAGACAAGTGTGGTCACCGAGTTGCTTGAGGTTCCACTATAGTCGATCGCATCAGCCTCCCATCCGTAACGGAGAGGAATAACATACAAGACCAATAGGCTTGTCGAGGCAGACGGCCTGAGAAGTTGGCATGGTGGGATCAACACTAACGGGGCGTTCACGATTCACGTCCATGCGAGAGACGATTTTGAACGGAACTTTCAAGTTGGAAGCGAAAATATTGTTAGACATCGAAGAACTTGGGTGGAGAAAGATGTTGGGATGAGGTCCATTGTCCCGCTGGTTTGTTTTATAGCCATGCTAACTGGAACCGGCAGAGTCTCGCTTCCCAGTCCCGAGTAGCGCCCGATTTCGCTTCCCTCTTTCTGGCGTTCGCACCATCAAGCTCTTATTCGCGTAATGATTTCAGACCAAGGTACCGTATCATATTCGGATCCTGATGCAGCTTGTGTGACTCGATGCTAGGTGTAATATATACATCGGTCGTTGAACGATCAGCCAAGTCCAACTTGAAATGGTGCGAATAGAATAACATACAAGAGGCGACTGCATTCCATTCTTCGGGGGCCATATAGCAAGGTAATACGGCAGCACCCTTGATATCACCGTACCACACCCAAAGAATCTGGAAATTTCCAAAAGCTTGAGGGCACGTTCTGTGGCGGCATGGGACGGAAACTACCGTCACTACACTTTCCCGGGCAGAGAATGCGCCTAGAGCCACTCGAGTGATTTTTAGCTTGGATCGTTAGGGCTATCCTCCAGTCATCAGAAACTGTCAGACTTGACTCCGCATAGTTTGACGGACCTTCAGTGCAGAGCGGAACGATACTTTGGTTAGCTCCACCGCCGACTCTTTGGATATGAGCAGCGCATGCGCCAGCCAAGCATCAATTCACCCGAACGTAAATGGGGAACGAAAGTCTGGCCTAGTGGAAGGAAATTTCGAGCGTGGATTCTCATCCATGTTTCCAGAACGTCGGCAGGAATGTCGAAGACGGAATCCCTTTTATCGGGAGTAATTTTGACTTCCATGAGCCAACTTCCAATGGACGGGATAACATGCTTGTCGTCGTGAGTGATTGTAGACTTTCATCATGAAGAATGTCGGTTCGTCCTATCACAAGCATCCCTTGCAAGTCAAAGTTGGCTAGGTGATGGTGGCTTGGGGGTTATCGTACTTGCAGAACTGATCATATCTGTTCTTTTCTCCCGCTTAACGCGCGGACCTCCTTGTAGGTGTCGCCGACTTTCTGTAGAAAAGTCGCCCGTCCCTCCGTCCCGTCGCACGGCGTCTGACCGCTCCCTCCTTCGTGCGACAGATTAAGAATCGAGGTAGGTCGTCTACCGAGGGCACCTTGCAACAAAGTTGAGCTAATTTCACCATGTGCCTGTCGTGGTTTTGCTGTGCGGTATGACCCGAACGTATCCCAATAAACGAAGCTCCTTCCTTCATCCTACGAAGAAAAGTGCGCCAAGGATCAAGGAATAGTCCAAAGGAAGAAGCGTACGTTCCCTCGTTGCCAGCACCGTGGATGACTACAAGCGAAAGCCTAGGCGAACCTTGTTTGTGGCAGTAAGAAGCACAAATATAGCGACAATTACGAGGCAAACCAAGCCGGTGTATACAGCTACTGCATCCAATGAGCGCAGGCGAGGTACGCCCAAGAGCCTCACTTAGACGGGACGATAGAAATGACTACTAGAAACGAGTCAAACGACTACTTGGAAGAGCAGAAAAAAATTACAAACGGAATGGTCGAACACTCAGACACACGTCATCACCTCGGTTTCCCGTTTTTCATCATTCGTAGAAAGGGGAAATGGATTGAATGATTCTTACAGTCGTTGATCCCGCCATATGTTTTCCGTGGGTCAGGAATTATTTGGACGATGAACACATCGCGTCCGCACAGTCGACGAGGACTCGGAACGAGGCGATGTCGTCCTGACGCGCCAAACTAGATACGAGAGTGCCGACGGAAATCGTCGACGACCATGGCGCGTTCCGAAAAGTGCAACCGCTGCCGTCCAAATGTACTCATTCGCGGCAAGGATAAATAATGAATACGATTCGTACGCCGACGAAGGTCTCTCTGGGCCAAAGGCGCACACCCTTTGACGTTTTGAGAGGCTGTGAGGGGTTCCGCACGCTCATCATGGTCTTACAGTGCACGCGCTAAAGCTATTCGACGATATCGGCCATCGCCACGGGTTACCTCCCGACTCAAGCGTCGCCCATGCTTTGCGGTCGCGTTTTTGCGTCGGTTAGGGAAGGAAACGCGACCCGTGATTGTAGAAGGGATCCAGATGCTGAAGTAGGATGTTAAGAAGCGCCGACTTTCATCCACAAAAAGGTTGCAACTCGACCAACGTGACCTGGTGGACCACGAACCCGATGAGTCCGAGCACGATCGTTTGGCAGTTTGATCACTCCGTGGCCAAGCCAAAGCTCGCTATGCATAGATGATGAAATATCGCACAACTGAGATGGTTTCAGCCAGTCATTACCACGAGGGAATACCTTCGATACGCCGGACTGCCTTTGATGCTCAAGACAACGAGTGGATAAAAAAGTGAGATGAATTCTGGAGAACAGCGACTGCTCCTGCAAGATACATACATTAAGTGATAGATAGTTATGAGCACAACTTCTTCCAAATGTCATGTGCGAGCCCTTCAGCACTAGAAGAGCCCGGAGTGAGCAAAACACGAAGGTAAAGGAGAGTCAAGGAGAGTTGTCTCGGGGCGATTTACTATAGACTATGTTGCAGCAATCAAGGAAAACATGCGAGTAGAAAACACGAAAATCGAGTATCGACCATAAAGCCCAAAAACGTTTTTCCCGAACAGGTATATCCAGCACTCGCACAAGGGGGAAGGGGACTGGGAGAAACCGAAATCATACGAGAGAAGGGTACTTTTCGTCTTCCCTGTCTGAGCTGTCCCGATCTTGCTCGTACACATGGAGAGTCTGCGTGTCGATGGGGGCTGTTTCGATGTCACAGTAGTCCTTGCCCTCGTCAATCTGAGATACGATCGTCGTTTCGACGTTGACGTTCAGCTGTACCCAACACAGTCAGGAATGAAAAGGACAAGAACAAGTTGCGACTACGTACGCTCTTTTGTGTCGCAGTAGGTGCAAGCATCCGGTTCTAATTTCACAAGTCGGCTATGTCATCCAAGCCGTGCGAGCGATTGTGGCAAGAGACATACCGAGAAGTGCGTCTTGTTGATGGGGCTTGGCAGTGGGGTGTGCCCGTTGTTTTGGTCTCGCTGGCTAGAGCCTTGACCATCAACTCGAAGGCGCTTGCGTGTGTTGAGGCTAAGAATAGGGGATTCAGTTGAACAATGACAGTCGTTAATTGGGACGTGACATACGTAGCAAGCAACGAATTGGCGTAGACTAGGTGCGGCGTTAGCTCGACTGGTATCATACTCTAAGTTCGAAAACGTACGTTTGGCGATAGCAAAGTGCATTCCCAAGAAGATGAGGTTATGGCGCATGATAACCCACTGGGACACATTGTCAACCCAAAGATATGTTACGAAGATATGGAATACAAACGCAGATCAAGGAAGCTATCGTCACGAGGCTGGTTTACCAAAAATCAGAAAAACGAATAGAACGGGGCACTTCAGATAAACGTACCACGTAATGCCACCAGTTTCGAGAGTGTACAGAATCAAGGTGTTGATGACGTGGTTCATGCTGGAAGATTGTTATGAGGAGTTGACGACGCAAGCAACACGCTGCCTACTTAGCAAATCCAGTCCTTCTGCTACCGAGGAAGATAATCATGGTAGTGGTGATAATGAACTCGACAGAGGCAGAGAGCGTGACACCCAGAGTAAACACCCACTAAAGACAAATCATAAATGGAAGTGACGGTACAATGCAAATGCTCTCACGGAAGGGTATGGCCTGATAAACATCGAGTACCGCTTCAAGTGGATACTGCGGAAGATCAGAAAAATAAAAAAAGACAACGGAGATGAATGACATACATCTCGCCAGTAGACACTAATTAGGTGGAAATGTAGAATCAAATGGTCGTGGACGAAAAAGGTGGCACCTACCGCAAGCAGCAACTAAGCAAAATTGTTAGCAAACAGCTCATTAGTACAACTAGTTATAGCTACTCACCGAGACGGAGGAACGCAAGGAACACCTAGAATGACATCTTAGCATCAACCGAATGAAAACAACGGAAGACGTACCAAAGGAGCCGCGATATACCACTTCTTCGTTACTACAAACGAATTAATGACGTAGGGAACATTTCAACAAATTTCTTACACATCCGAATCCTGTTCGCGAAGAAGCTGTACGTGACAAGTTCGTTAGCATTTTAAGGCTCATATAACCAAAAAAGAACTGACCAGTGAACCATAAAAGTGACTAATGCCGTGACAGCCACGGAAAGCTAAGAAAAGTGGTCTTGGTACAGACACTCCTCCAAGAAAAAGATACTTACACCAAGTGCGCTGTAAGCAGGTTAGTACCGATTATAACACGCGTAGCTGTGTTCAACTTACGATGGGATATGATCCATCATTTCCGGCCGGTTGAAGTTCACGATGACCGACTGCCAAACTGCGGTGACGATACAAATAGTGTGCACCATGTCGAATGCCCAGACAGCGAAGACCTGCGAGCTTCGTTGGCAAACTCCGCTCTAGAAAGAAAACAGGGACTTACCAGAGCCTTTGTCCATACGAAATCGCCGGGGTATAATTTATAATACAAAATGCATTGTACAAAGACAATGCCTGTGAGACTAAAGGCGCGTCAGTAGAAGTTGCACATTGTGAGGTGAGAACTCACCCGCAAGCAAAGCAAGTACCAAGGTAGATGGCACCATATACTGTGTTGACCGTAGTCACGTCGCCAGGCAGATGCATCTTGGGGATGCTAAGAAATTCGAATTAAAGGAAAGGACGTGAACACAGAGGGATCACTGGAGGTTAGAAAATTCGAGGCGGGGTTCAGCCTTTTGTACGTTATTTGTCCTCATTGACACCAGATCTTGGCTTCAGGCGGCCCGAAAAACAATTGTTGAACTTTTCCGTGATATTCCGTTATGTTGTCATAATTTTGAAGTGGACATGTCGTTGATGAAATACTTCCGTGCCACGGGCGAACCGAGCGCCGAGCCATTAAGGCTATATTGCGGAAATTACGGCAGAGGCCTCAAAGTTCCAATTTGCTGCCGCTCAAACCACTGAACTCGGAAACCTTTGATCTAAAAAACTGAGCGCAACATTCACATCGAGAAGAGAATATTTACGGTTGTTCAGTTCACCAAGCTGAGCTGGAAGTGGCTCGCTCCTCGGCTCTGGTTGATAAATTCACGTGCCAGTGTCGATAATCCGGCGTTACATACGAATGTCAGGGCTCGAATTTAAATGATTCGTCCCTGGACGAAAATAAATTAAACAAGTCCCATGGTAGTTCCGCATGAAACGGAAAAGCTAATAGCACTGGAGACCACAAAGTTGCACTGTCCTGAGCCAGACTGGAAGATGCACGCTGAGTACACTTTGAGGACACCTCACACAGCTGGTGCAATGCGTGATGGTATGTGGCGTTTCCGAGCTTCCGTTTCTGATCGGTCACGGTGAGAAACCTTCGTGACTGTAGCCGATGCGGTAGCCGGACAGTGAGTGAAGAACAATTTTTCAAAAGTGGATGGTTGGCATGATGGGGCCTTGATGGTGCATTGCTGGGCCTGACTTCATGAACGCAGGTCCACAGCTGACATTAATTGATTGAATCATAGTCAAATAGACTTGACATGGCCAAACGGTAGCACAAGTATTTGTTTTCAAATCTAAAGAGGCGATATTATCGTTGTCGGAGAATTTTTGCGATTACATAAGTTGGAAGGTTCGTTGCCGACATCAAGGCGCTCGGAGATCTGTCGATCCTCCAACACGCCCAGCTAAATGTTGGGCACTCGTGTAAATGGCAGAACGATGACGCTCGGATAACAGTCAAGAATCCGAGGCGAATCGGCCCAACCGAACATCCTTTTTGTCTCCAGCTCCTTTCCGAAAAAGGTTCTCATCGACGAACTCTTCCATTGAATGATTCGGAATGGAAGTATGTACATTCCGGACGTGCGAACGCTTGGTAAGTTCCAATCAACACGCCAATTCGCTAATACGATGCTGTTTATAGTGAGACAGAACAGAGCTGGTCAAGCCTTGAGCGGGCCTGTCGGTACCCATAATTTACTAACTGTTCGCGGCAGTATTCGTAGGCCGCGGCGGGTTCGTCTTGATTAAACCATCGTATCATGATAGTAATATCAAGTCACTGCATCTGCTTATTGCTGAAACGCTGACCTGTCAATCTCCTGCTGCGGACGGGCTGCGTTGAAATAAAGGCAGAGCGTTTGCTCAGAGGTTTACAACTTGCAAACGATGCCCGGAACAGCCTTACCCCCCTTCCCGACTGACGTCCAAACCCACCCGTTGCTCGTCATCGACTTTGCTCTCCTCAGAGATGGCGACTCCGCAGAGCGTGATCGTCTGTGGGACGCTGCGACCTCCATCGGGTTCTGGTAGTACGTTACGAAATACTATCGCCTCTGCTGCTCAATCCTGACCTACTTATCGTTCCCAGTCTCAAGAACCATGGCGTTGATCAAGAGGTGAACGACATGTTCGAGATGGGTGCCGAGACGATGGCGCTCTCAATGGAGGAAAAGTTGAGCTTTGAGCAGGGCGACGAAGGGCGGTCGTTCGGGCACGTAGCACCGAGCGTTCGACTCGGGCGCACAATCATCTGACCTTTTTTGACCAACCTAGATACAAAAAAGCAGGAGCGAATGCGGTGGATGCGAGCGGGTGAGTGAGCTGGCAGCGCGGACCTGGTGGTACGCGCGGCGATTGGGCAGGGGGGCTGACAGAATGTTTACTACGACAGCCAACTGGATGCCGTCGAGTTCATCAATGTCTCAAAGGACGATGCGCTTGCCTATCCGAGTATCGTCCATAGAACATATCCAGCGCCAACTACCGAAGCGATCCCGACGGCCGTCGCCCCGTTCATCCGAAAGTCCCTCGACATCAACAATACGTTCCTAGGCGTCTTCAATGATAAACTTGGTTTGCCAGAGGGCACGCTAGGGCAGCTCCATCCGCTCGAAGAGCACAGTGCAAGCGAAGCGCGTGTCATCAAAGCACCGCCCATGCCCGGAAAAGCACTCGCAGATACAGCAACGATCGGGGCCCACACAGATTTCGGATCCCTGGTAAGCACGATAATGTACCCCTAATATGAGCTTCGCTCGTGACTCCCGTCAGTCCTTTTTACATAACAGACTCGGAGGTCTACAAGTGATGCCTCCCGGTCACACGGAGTGGTTCTACGTCAAGGTCCATCCCTATTTATTCTTCGTTGCCATGTGAAGGCTGATAGCTTTTGCTCACCCATCGCGCGCAATCGCCATGTGTAGCCTCTTCCCGGCCATGCCATTTGTAACATCGGCGACGCGCTCTCAGTCTTCAGCGGAGGCATCCTCCAGTCCAACATCCACCGCGTCGTCCCTCCTCCAGGCATCCAAGCCGAACACGAGCGCTGGTCCCTCGTCTTCTTCACCCGCCCCGCCAACTCCAGAATCCTCCGTGCGCTGGTCGAAGATAGTCCTCTCATTGCGGATGCTGTGCACAAGAATCCGGATCGCAAGTGGGATACCGGTTCGACCGCCGCAGAGTGGTTCGCGAGGCGAATCAAGTATCAGAGAATCGGTAATAGGAAGGTGAGCAGAGAGAAGCGTTTCTTGCGCGCGCGGGCGCGCGTTGATGTCGTTGAAACAGGGACCAGAGACATGGGCGGCCAGTAGGGGGACGGAGCATACTCCTACTGCGGCGTAATAACTTGCTCGCAGATGAATTTACTTAAATGGACGATCGAACCAAGTGTGCTTTGTATGTATATCCCCTCTTCTATGTACCCCTTGCAACTGGGCGGTGATTAGGAGGGAAGGGTCGTGCGGCTGTAAGCATTGATGTACTGGTCGATGCATTGTGTTACCTCTTCTCCATCGCGCTGGTGTAAACATCCAATGGATTTCCCTATGCAGCGTAATGCATGGAGCAGTTCAGTCCTCCGAGTAAACTGAGGAACAGCTCAAGGCCGTCCACAAACCGGTATTCCCATAGAGTCGAAAACGAACTGGTTCGAGTACTCTACATTAAGACACGGATGACGGTTCCGCACCAGACATCTCCATAAAGCAGCCCACCGACATCCCCTACCGTCGCAGGCACCGCCCTGTTTGTTATATTGGCGGCTTGTGGTCTTTTTGAGCTACATCAGACGCACAGGTACATCACAGAGGACGACGTCAAACGCGTGGTAGACAGGCTTACACATCGAGATCCGATCGCCAAGCGAGAGCGCGATGCCCTGCGTTTTGCTCCGAATGCGGACGTGCCCCACAATCGTCCCGGCTTCCGTACGCTCGATGCTGAGATTGGCGAGCGCATCTTCGCCTGTCGCGGTACCGACGTCAATGCTCCCCGGACTCGAAATATGAAAGCGTCGACTTACCAAACAGGCTCCGAGCGTACATATTGGCGGAGAGAAAGTCGCATTCGCCCGACATGGCACCCTCGGGCGTGAGGCACGACATGTTGGTCGACTTCATGACATGTCTGAGATAGTCACGTGGGTCACTGTCAAAATTTCATGTCGTCGGCAACGAAGCAAATGCGACACTCGTCAGGGACGAAAGAGAGAGGGAGAGAGACGGCGACGTACGACATATTCGTTGATACATTGACCCTGTTTTCCCACTCAAATTCCGTCCACATGCTCCGGAACTTTGAAGTATGGGCGGCCACGTTCACGTCAGCACGCCGAGTATGAACATGTTTGGAAATTTTCGGAAATTTACCTGTGTCTCGTTGCAGTACGCGGGCTTGATGTAGTCCATGATGTCGATGTGGATATCGTTTAGGATCACGCAGGTCTCTGCGAGGCCTGGCCCTTCCCAGAGAATGCTTCCAAAGATGACGCCAGTTTCGGTCGACGAGACTTTGATCGTGGCTTTGATGCTTTGGAAGCCATGCGGAGCGATAGTATAAACCGCGGGGCGCTCAACGAGCTTCAGGTCTCCCAGTGTAGCAAAGTCGAGGCACAAGTTTTGCAAGGTATTGGGGGTTTGATTCACGAGAAGGACGTCTGGATGGGGGTAACTTGTGAGTGCGCTCGACCCAAGGGGGATCAGAACCCACCAAGGAGAATGTCAAACCCGTGCATCTTAACATAGGCTTCCGCATATATCGGATCAGAGAATCCTAACGGTATGGAAGTATAAGTTCAGTACGGCATAATAACGGAGGGTCCACTCACCGGTGAGCTGTGATATTCTGCTCAAGTTGGATATGAAATCTTCGTGCACCTCGGCAGTACCAGTCGCTTTCCCCAGGTCATCGGCATACTGCCGTTACTGTGAGACAAGGCGCAAAGGAGAACAAGATTCGACTCACGTTGATCGTGTCGTCGGCAGACTTCTTCGAGAATTGGCGGAAGTTTAGCAAGTCGTCGACCTGCACGATACTCTCTTTGGTACTCTCTGCCTCCCTCTTTTCAGCTGCGCGTTTCTGCTCGACACGTCAACTATTTGAACTCGACCACTAGGAAGTAAATCGCACCTCTTGAGCGGCCAACATCTTGCCGTAAGCGGTCCGAGTATCTCGTAGGAATATATCGGTAACTTCATCACGCTCCCTCAGCTCGCTGAGGGTCTGGATACAGCTCAGAATGCGCTCGTTAGAATCTTCGTCGATCGCGGCAGTGACAAACTTCGATTGACCGACGCGAATGATGGATGTCATGATAAGCATCACCTGAATAGTGTTAATGCCATGGGACCGAACAAAAGTACTCAAACTATACCTCTGCACGCAAAGAGTTGGCTTTGGCGTGATCCTCACTAGACTCATCGTACCGCAAAACGAGTTTCGTCAAGGCAGCCGCGAGAACTGCGCCAGTAAAGAAATCGCCTCCCAAAATTAGCGCTAGAGACGAATCAGTCGTCGAAAACCAAAGGTAAGTTACCAATAGCATACCTCTGAGTGGAGGTTTCGACTTGCTAGTGGAGACGTTCACTGGTGCAGACGCTGTGTAGGCTGTTTCCGTCGCATACGTTCCGTCGGCCAACACTTTCGGTCTTGTCCCTCCACTCTGACCAGCAGTAGCACCGTCTTCTTCGCCGGCCTCATCCAAGCCGTTTCCCTCTGCCTCCCTCATCTCAGCCGCCAAAATCGGAATCTCCCCAAGTACGGCTCGAATCTCAACCATCGCTCGTTCGATATCACCCAGACCTTCAACATATTCTCCCAGTATCCAAAGAATGCCTCTAAACACCTTTGCGGTCTTGACGCTACTGAGGGTAGCCGTTATTTTTTCAGTGATCGCTGGGCGTAGGGATGGGAACTTTTCAACGACCTCCCGAACGAATGCGACGACGTCCAAAGCCGAAGGGTTGTTGGAGTCGCCAAGGAAATCCATCAGAGCATGCACGACACTCGCGGCCACCTCTGAGAACTTGATCGCCATGACGTGGATGCTTTGAATCAAAAGCTGACGGTACTCGGGTGCCTAGAAAAGGGGATGACGATCGTGTTTTCTCCGTCAACAACAATGGACACACCTTGTCATAATCGTGTTCCTGCGTGCGCTGGAGCTGCTTTTTGAGGAACAACACAACTTCTTCAACGTTCCGGGTAGAGGTCATACTCAGCACGATGCTCATCGCTTTTCGGCGGACCTCCATGTCAGCGCTATATGGTGCGTCAAGGATAGGAAACGATTGGCAGTAGACCAAACTTGCCTAGAGAGCACTTGTAGTACGTCCATGATGAGCCCGTCCAAAACGGCTCCATGATACGAACGTAACGCGTCGAGTCTATCGAGGACGATAAGCTTGACGTTGTTGTCGGATTCCTTGATGACAAGGTTGACGAAACAAGATGCCGCAGCTAATGACGCGTATGTTCTGTGCGGCGTCCAGGAAGAGTAAAAGACGCGACAGCGCACCTTTAATCGCAGCGGGATTTTGTGTGAGCGTCGTGAGCGTGGTAGCAGCTTCGTACTTAACGGCGTGCGATGACGAGTTGAGCAGCTCGAACATGCAACGAATGTACCTAGGCTAATCCGCCAAAAGTGAAGGGAGACGCATGTATGCGCGAATGTCACCTACTTTATGGGCGGTATCGTTCATGCAATCCATGCGGGCAACCTCGATGACGGCCATCTGCAGGCCTTCGTCCATCGCGGCAACGCCATCCCAAACGCTCCTCAACCACTCCACGGCCTTGTTCATCGCCACGCTTGCGAGAAACACGAACGCGTTTCGCTTGCACGTCGCGTCTGACTCTGCTGCAAGGAATGTCTGCATCAGTTCCGCGGCATCCGGGACGAGTGACTCGTGTTCGCGATGAACGGTATAGAGAGCGAAGACGGCGGCTTTCCGAACATAGGAATGTCGATGCTCGAGGTTAGCGCGGAGAGTGGGAATGAGCGGTTCAAGGAGTTCGACGTCCTTTGTGATCTTTTGGAGAAAGCGGAGGGTAGCACCGCGGATATATTCGTTGGGGTGTTGCTGGAAAAAAAAAGACATACATCAGTGTGGCGATCATCAGAAGAAAGGGACCCACAAGGTCATTACGGATGGCGTTGCTGAAAGATGCGATTGAGAAGAGTGTCTCAACCGCAAAAGAAGGAACACGCACACGACGAGAATCATTTCTTGCTTCAGCTTTCCGTTCTCATCATATTTTGGGCAAACCTCCCAATAAAAGTGGAGTAACTTCTTTAGCTGCTTATGCTTCGAGGGCATGATGTACTGAATGATGGGCATCAACAACGTCGGCTACGCGGGTCGCATCAGTATCACTACCACGCAGGTACTCGTGCGCATGAACGCTCACCTGAGGATTTCCATTGATGGTTGCGACGATGATTCTACGCAACGTGTCCAGTTTGTCTTCATCGCTGCCCTTTTCGAGGGCTGACCGTAGCTCCTGAGTTGAGGGAGTCTCTGTGGTATCTTCGAACACGACCGTGTAACATAGTGCCTCTCCTGACATTGTACCCTGCTCGTCGCCGTCGTCGTCGTTGTCGTCTGGCGTGAACGACTTTGCACGCCTCCATATCGCACATGGGAAAATATCGCCTTTTTCGTAACTTGCAGTCGTGTACACTTTGGACTGGACATCCCCCGACTTTTGATCTAAATTGTCGTCAACGGCCATTTTTTACAGGTATGTTTAAGTACCTACCTTTTAACCTGATCCTAGGAACAGCTCAGACGAGCCGCATCTTGGTGTGGGCAGATCGACGCATGCATCGTTTAGCCCGCTGTTGCCTTGAAAGTACAGTAGTATGTAACTCCGTGACTAGGTTTCCAGCCTCTTCAGGACAATCCTTCAGAGCAAAATGCAGTCTAGAGGACATATTCCTCAATTCCATTCATAGGACGTCCAACGCTGATTCCCCGAACGCGCGACATGATCTAGCCAATGCTGTGACATAGAGAAGGAACGACATGGTAACAGACTCGTCACTGGATGAAAAAAGTACTACAATGGTCGTGCTTACCGCGTCAGTCAATATCCTTGGTGGACATATCGCGAGTTCTGCAAGGTGGTGTGAGTTGTAAGAAGCCGCCCTGACATTTCCGGAATCACCAATCCCACACGATTTATAGTGTCACATAGTTTCAGCAGTGGGGAAAGTCATCTTTATCGACATTTGGGCCACCTGCCAGTGACAGGTGTGGACTATTAAGAGTGTTGCGGTGCCAAGGATGCCTATGCAGAATCGGGATCACTACGCTATCGAACGGACCCATCAAAATGGCGTTGTCAATCAAGCAGAAAAGTGAGCAACTGGCAGACTACAACCCGTTCCATGCCGAGGCTGAGGGCTCTGGCTCCAGGATCGTTACAGGTAGATTTTAGATCTGGCAGGGCGTGGGTAGTTTCCTGAGAACAATGTCGAACGTCCCACACTGTTGTTACGCAAGTTAAAATTTCTCAAATAAAGTACACGCGCATCGGGAGGAAGAACAAGCACGCCGCATATACGAACCTAATCAACGTTTGCGCTTTAAGTTCGACCTCACGTTTTGTCCCGGCACCGTGCACAAAGGACCTTGTTCGAGCGCCACGTGTTCTGACGTATCGAACTCAATTCCGAGGTCTTCGATAAGTTCCGTAGCATCCTGAGGCGGAATCGCATCCGATGCGAGCTGCCAAAAGCTACACGAAAATACAATGTCAGCGTGCACCTCGAAGGGTGCGGAGACGATGAGTGTATGCGGACTGACGAATTGAAAACCTTCTTGCGACGAGCCCATTCGGGTCGCCACTTGTTCCACTCTACATCGAGTTGTGCGAGATCGTCGGATGAGATGAGAGGGACGCCACTACGTAGCGGTGCAAGCCTCTCCAATAAACGAGCGATCTGGTGCAATCGATCGTATCGACACCGTCCGTGTACAATGGTCTTACCGTCTGGTTCGCTTCTCCTATCTGAGTCTCGAGTTCAGCATCCGTAGGCGTGCTTTTGAGTTTGTTCAGTTCTGGGGGCGTGTCAGACAGAGCAAGACAAGGAAAGGGTGCCGAGACCTGATTGCAGGCTCTTTACTTGCGCGGAGACGGTATCGTTGGCTCCCTCGACCGCTTTGCATTCCGTTTCAAGCGCTGCCAATTCGTCCGCACCGAGGGTATCGATCTCGTTTTGGTTCGCGACGTAAAAGTTGGTTTTGCCTACAACAAATATGAACGCGTTCGAGTCGTGCCATACACCGCACCATCGAATCAGAGAGCACATATACCGTATGTTTTCTGCACGATCGCGCCCTTTTCGGCGAGTGCAACGAGGATCTTGGCCGTCGTCGCTTTCGGGACGGCACCCTTCAGGTTGGCCGAAATGTCAACGGCGCCAAACGGCCTGTTCATCTGTGGGTGATAAATAATGAATGTTAGCAGCGCATATAGGCACGGCGAACTCGGAATTGGGTTGCGATTACCCTTTTCATATATTGCAAGATGGCGTCTTCAGCTGGGACGAGGTGGTGGTTTCGCTTCGTTGACTGAATGGCCTGAGCGTGTCTACATACCTTGCTGACCTTTGAGAACTTTGACGTCGCTCTTTGTTTTAGTCGACATGACTTCAAAGTATAGAGTTGGGGAAGAGGTCGGGTAGTGGAACTTGACACTCTGAATCAGGCTCGTGGGAAAGCATGCCTTAGTGTGCGCATTGCGGCGTTGGCCATTACCACCCCCAAAACGTGCAGTCCGCGCGTTTCTCATGGTAGCTCATTGATTGACCTTCTCCCAAGTTATGTAACGTCATGAGATTCATCCGAGTCTGCGGGCAGATATGCTTCACCCCGTGGCACGGAAATGCGGCCGACGGCTGGCAGTCGTCACTGCAAACACCATCCGATCTAGGCGCTGCAATCGGATCAACTGTAAGCTCCGCTATAGAAGAATTGCACCTCACCTTTAGGTTACTTAATCAAGGAACTCGAAGATCATGATATCAGTGATTTGCTGTTCTCAAAGTCCGATCGTCGCATCAAGAGTCAGAAGACGGTGGGTGCTACACGTTCGTTCCATTCACAGGGAATTCAATTGTAAAACCTGTCGGGCATAGATTGGCCCGCGTTTACTTCCAAGGTACCTTTGCGGTCCTCGACTCTGGCCAGCAAGTGGTATGGTTCCACTGGGTTCGATTGGCGAGCTCGCCAATTCCCAGTGCCTCTCATTTCCGCTCAGAATAGAACCGGTCCGAATTCCCCATTGCCTGTATAGGGCGATCAACGCACCCTGCCATGACATCATTGGGTACCATGCGGCGGATTGGCCATGGTTGCCTTGGCCGCATCTTATCACACTGCACTTTTTTTTCTGTCGGACCCACCGGCCAGTATTACTTAACCACCCATGCCTGGCTAGGATCCGGCGGACATGAACGTGGTGCGCAGTCGTATATGGGGCCGTTCAGACAGAACCTATTACAACACCTATCAGGATAATGACTGACTGAACCTTGTGCACCGTACAGATGGACAGCCCTTCGTCACATGTACCTTGCATTCTCCAAATTGCAGCTGATCGTATTCCGCTGGAGAACGAGGTCGTTCGATCCGATCGCCCGACCGTGGTGATTGATCCATTCGCGTCTATGTCGAAGGGCCTGGTTTTCTCAAAACGTTCAACTGACCTCCCACGACCATGACCAAATAAGTGGTTCGTTGGCAGTTTCTGGCATTCAAGGCATGCCAGCGCTCACCAACTGAGAACCAATCCACGGATCACACTGGCATGGATTGATCCGCCAGCGCCAGAACCAAACGGAGGCGCGGGTCCCTGGCCAGCACGCCACCTCGTGCGTGAGGCATGAGGCCAGAAAGCTCCAAATGACACAATGTACCAGGGACTCAAAAAGGGTATATGACGTGGCGCCCGCGTTGAGACATAGCGGAAAGCACTGTTTCTCTTCGAATAGTCGTCTACACAGCAACAAATCTAATACATTTCTAATGTAGCCCACGCAGTAACCATTCAAGAGCGAGAACTCAGTTCTTGCCGTGCATCTTCTTAGAGTGCGCACGAAGAGAATCCTTTCGAGAGAGCCATCTGTTACACTCGTCGCAAAGCACAGAGCAGCCAACGTGGGTTGCGATGTGCCGCCTGATGCAGTCCCTGCGGCACTTTTTTCCGCAGTAATACCCGTTGTGTGTCAACCACCGACATTCCAGCTTGAGGCCTGCGGATCCCTTTACACGATGCGCGGCGCCCGCGTGGACCATCAAATCATCGAAGCTGGTAAACACTTGACCGCAAAGTATGTTGTCGGTCGTAAGCCACTCGCACGGATAGTCTTTCTTTGTCGTCGCAGTCACTCTGCGCGATTTCATCAACGGGTCTGACAGGGACGAATAAAATGAGAACCGCACTCGGGGCTCGAAGGTGCTCCGCCCGTCATCTGGCTCGCGGCGTGCATAAATGCCTGTTCCTGCTACAGCATGTGAACACGATCGTAGAATAAAAGTAGATGGCGAACGTACTTCCAGGCCCCAGTTGTTGTTGTATTCTCCGACGTTGGCACGGGTCGCTTGGTATGCTGAGTGGAGGTGATGCATCGGTCTAAACAAGAGCAGGTGAAGGTAGGATCTCTAAGGTGGGGTTCCTTGCTCACCGAAGGCCTGTCGGCACAGCTGGAGGGGAGGGGATTGGATTCTGCAGGGGATGGGGGAACTGGCTCGGGAACATTGAAGAGGACGAGGGAGGAAGAAAAGCGGGGCATATTTTGTACTTGGGTGGGCCTGCCAACTGAACTAGTTGGGCTCCAACTCCGAAGGTTCTGCTGGAAGCCTGCCAGATAATTTGCGAGTCCGTTGACTCATCATAGTCCAACAGATTTCACAGATGCGTATCTGAAAACAGGGCATCTGTCCCAAGTCAGTTCAGACATGGATGCGTGAAGCTTGCGGTCTGTCATGTTCGAAGAAAACGAATCCGAGGGGTGACCAAAGCGGGGTGTCTCAAGCAAGGGGGGAAATGGGGTGATGCTGTGTACAGACATGGGAACGCAAGTTTTGTCAGAGTGGGTGGACACGAAACAGAGAGAAATCCGCACTTGTGCCTCACCCACATTATTCACAAGATGAGAGTTAACCTGAGCGTCTGTTGGTACCACCTCGTGCCGGCATCCGGGGCGGCTGATAAAGATCGTGCGAGCTTCAATCCCGTAAATAACGTTGAAATATTTCTTTCGCTCATCCGTATTCCAGCTTGTCGCTCCTCCTCGTATGGACAGAATGGGTCGGCCCAAGCTTCGATCTGTAGAATGAAAGTTTACCGGGCATCCAGTGCTACTTATACGCGAACGCCGGTCGATCGCAAAGATCGATGGTAGATCACCAGTGCGAGAGGTACGGGCACCTGGGCCTCACCACTCTGGTTGACATGCAGTCTCTAGAAGGCGCGCACGAGGGGTAATCCCTACACACATTACCAGCGAACTTGATGCGCACCGTCACGACGTTTGGCGGGAAGGCGCCAGCGCCAAGAATTCCCGAGGGACAAAACGTATACTGCAACAGAAAAATCATCTCGAAGGAACATATAAACTCTGAAAAAACCACGAGGCTCGTAGTCTTGTCTGCTTGTCGGATTTTTGATTGCCAGATCGGCCATTGGTCCAAAAAATGGTGTGAGCTGAGAAGATTTTGAGGGTTTAGATGTCGAAGGACTGTCGTCGGGTGGCCCCCACATCTCGAGTGTTAGTGGGAGGACGACCGCGAGCAAGGGGCCCTCGCCGAGAACCGTTGTGCAGGCGAGTACGATAACTCTCCTGATAGTGGGTGCTCATGCGTAATGGAAGGCGGATAGTGGGTTCGTTTTCGGTGGCTGCAGTACGGCAGGGTTCAAGCGTAACCTGAAGTCGAACGTTGATGAGGTGCTAACCTATTTAGCAGCTTGGCGCTCTTGAAGTATGCACCCACCGAAAGTTTCTGACTCGAAGGTTGTCATGGTCCAGAAGATGAACGTCTCTTGTCCGAGTCGGAGGAATGCTGGAGTCAACGATAAAACCGGACCTTCCACGAAACACGACCAAGGAAGGCACTGACCTATCATGACTACGTGACTTGCCAGTTTAGTCCGTATGGAACCGCGAATCATCCGCGAATCGTGATAGTGAGTCCGTCGTCGATTGTTTGGTGGATCCAATCTAAGTCAAACGTGTCTCAATCCTGTTTGCCATATTTACTTAGTATTCAACCTATTCTGCGGGCATCTTGGTCCAATCATTGCATGATTTTGCAGAACGAATAATGGCGGCCATCCCAGCTAATCTATGGTTCACGGCGAACCTCCACAGTCGCCTAGCAACCTGAAAGACGTCTGCTGTTTTGCAGAATCGGAGTTCGAAATGAAATGACCGCTGTCCGAGTTGCACATCGTGGCCATGTAGACGGAATTCACCCACTGAGCAGTTTTTCTAGTTCGGTGACCTGGTCAGGTTGTTACAAGAGCTGACATGTAACAGCTAGCCCCGGTGCGATGTTCGATTCTATTCCTCTGATTCATCTCAGATCTATCGCCGTGAGCTCGGTCGTCTCCGAGGTCCCGACTTGTCACAAGGCCCCTCTACTACGAGGGGCCCATTCCCGTCTTAGTTCCATCCAGGTACTCTTGAGAAATGTCTACCAAGGACACTACATCTGGCGCCGTAAGCACTGTTGCTTTCTCATTTCATCACGCACAAACCGCTGACCCCATTAAAGGAGTCTGTGGAAAAGAAGGTCGAGTCCAAACCACCAAGTATGGATCCTGTGGACGAGAACGACCAGGGAGTGCACGATAAAGTGTCAGATGCCTCGTCCTCTTCTGGACATGCGGACAACTCAGAAGAAGAAAAAGACTCCGAGGAGGAGGAAGAGGAGGAGGAAAAATCCTCTCCCCCACCTGCGTCAGAACCTTGTACCTGTCACTGCGGCGGATGCTGCTGCCATAACACCTCATCCGAACCACGTCATTGCGTTCGCTGCCACGCCAATTACACGTTCAACCACTCGGAGGCGTGTACGGTGCCCCACCTCTTCGACAACGAGAGCGCTGACAGCTCCTATCCTTGCGATGTGGTTGCCCCCTCTTTCTGTTGTGGGTCCGAAGTGAACTGTGGCGAATTCAGGAAGGGAGACGATCCATGGGACCAACCCTCCCCCTGCTTTATTGGGTGGCACACGACCGACGTGCATGCGGTAGATGACCAGTACAACGGGATTAACATCCTCCGTTGTCATCTCGACCCCGAAGGAAAGTGCCGCCGAAAGCGAATGAGGCACCGCGCTCGCTATGAGCCTCTCTACGACAACAATATCAAGCACGTCGAGAATGACAGAGAGGACCATGTGAGGCATCTCAAGAGAAAAAGGCAAGAAATTGACGACGAGGAGGAATTTGAGCGCATCTTTAAAGTCGACGATGAAGACGATGCGCCCAATTTGTCTAAGCGTTCAAAGTCACAGTGGTAGCTCAGGTTCTTGCATCATACTTTATCTATTGTCGACCATTGAAAAGTTAATGAAGTTAATGTACGTCGAAGTCGTGAATGGACAAAATCTTCTGCTTCTACCTCTGCTTTTTCTCGTTATGCTGGGTAGATCGATCTTTGTGATTATCAGTCCCGCTCAATACTATTGTACTCGAGTTCCGTTCGTTGCACCCAGCATTAATCGAGATGGATATGTTTTAATGGCTTGTCCCATCTCATGTCGAGCCATAGCATGCACCGCTTGGTGCACTTACACAAGTTGGTTCAAATTTCCGCATTTGGGTGTGCCCTTCAACATTCGTAGTCAAAGGCACTCTTTAGAACTTACTACAATTACCTCAACGGTAAGTACGAGGGAACCTCCCGCCCCCCTCATTCCACCTCGCATCATTCGCTCTGACCATGAACACTGCAGCCTTATTCCAACTCAGCTGAGCTGGGTACGCCCGAGTACGACCAGGTTCAAGAGACCATGGACAAGCGAGACTCCTCACCCGATCCCAATCCCGATCTCGACGAAAACACATACGGTTTCAGACGACCCAAGACCCCTGAGCCCACATCCGGCCCCTGTACGTGCCGCTGCGGCGGATGCTGCTGCCACGGCACCTCCGAGTCCCCTCCCCAGCACTGCGTTCGGTGCCACAGGAACTACACCTTGAACCACTCGAGCGCGTGCATGGTCCCACACGTCTTCCGCTCCGATGATCTTAGGAGCGGTAACGATTATCCGAGAGACTTGACGGTTCGTTCTGCCTGTTGCGGGACGCATGTGATCGGGGGCGAACCTATCAAGGGTGATTGGAGGCAACCTTTCCCTTGCTTCGTGGGGTGGCACACGACCAACGTGGCTGCGGTCGAAGAACAGTATAATGGCATCAACGTCCTTCGTTGTGATCCGGGCACTGGAGGAAAGTGCCTGCGACGTCGGATGAGACATCGGGCACATTACGACCACGTCTATGATAATAACATCAAGTATATCAAGATCGATAAGGAAGATAAACGGAGATACTTGAAGGGGAAGAAAAAAGGTGATGATTGGGATGATTATGAAGACCTGGGTAGTGAGGAAGAAGAGGAATAGGTTCAGGTGCTGAGATCGTTTTCTGGCTGCAAGGTGGGAATTGCAAGCTTGGCGACGTACATTCTTCAAGGATTCACAAGAGTCGTGTTGTTCCTTTTTTTTTTTGAATCAAAGACTTATACTAGATATACTCAACTTTGTGATCCGAGAAAAAAGACATAGTGTGCACTCAAGACAAATACAGAGTGGCGCCAGAGATCGCACAAAAACATTCAGCTCACCTCCATCAAGCAAATCTCTATCCACCTCGAAGGTGGGAACATTACAACCGCAAAACAAACTGCAAGTGATGAGACAATGTTTACTACGAAGAGAATGTGCCAGATTTGTATAAGCACTCAAAGTGGTTCTCACATCGCACCCGAGTTCCACTCGTCACTCACCTAGCACCAACCACGATGGAAATCACCTAAATGACATGTTCAGTTTTATGTTGAACGATAGTAGTGTGCATCACTTTGGTTGGCTATCACTCAGTGTATCGATCTGCACCCCAGTCCAACACTATGAGTACAGAAACCGTCTATTCTAATCCAGCTTATCCAAAGACATCTGGGTATTAACGTTTCGGCCAACCAAAGGCCACACAGACGTAGGAAGGATACTTGAACCCCTGCCAAGCACAGGGGATACCCTGATCCCAGATCTGGGCAGGCGTGTTCCCCTACCAATCTTTATGCGGGCGCACGGATGTGATAAGGTTCTTTTGGGTGGCTTGATCAATACTTCGTCTACTTGCATGAATAGAAAGCGACAGCACAAATGCATCAATGCGTGATGGCATGCATATCATGATCGTGCCGATAAACGACGCGATTAGACATGTGACAGAGGCTCCAAGGACCAATACACTGCAGTGCAGTCGTCAGAGGCAGCGCGACTCACCGAGGCTACCTTGTGGTGGGTCTTGCTTCGTGAACACGTTTACTTGCATGAAGGGTGACAAGACATTATTCCTGGGGCACATAGGAGGATGTATTGGAACATTTTCAAAAGCATGTTGGAAGCGAGACGAAAATGCCACGTTGACGAATCGGAGCTGGGATGGTGTGCAAGCGAGCAAGTCGGGATCGGAGGCACGGCACCAACGGCTAGGGCGAGGGCCGCGGAATGACCAAAGGAAGGCTCATATGTAGAAGGCGCAGCAGGCGGCAAGCGTGTCAACTCGAAAAGCATCCGTAGCTGGAAAGGATATAGGTCAGCACGGCTGCACACGACGCTTTGGCGACTACGCACCTAGGCCATTCCAACCACCGAGAGTGTATGCAGTTGGCACTTAGACCAGGAGTCACTCAAACCGCACCTGTAAGAGAAGTTACCCATATCAAGTTGAAAGCCATACGTACACACACTTGGAGGGCAATACAAGCGAGGGACTAACGGGAGTCTCCGAGCGTCGCACGTTACACGTTGCCGGTCGGACAACCGTTCAGCGAGCGCTACGCACCCAGCCCAAGCTGGGCCACTTCCTGGGCTTTTAGGCTAGGCGCGCCCAATCTGGCATGGTATGTTGGTAGTCTTTCCAGCCTGTCATGGGATTTGCTTACTTCTTTTATGATGGTTTTCTGTGGAAATGACGACATACCAGCAGTACCTCCTTTTGTCAAGTATCGCCGTTCATTTCATCCACCACTTTTGGAGAGCCTAACTCCTTCCTCATGTTCACATCAGGCTAACCATTTCTCGGAAAACCAACCCAATCGAGCGGTTGGTTGTTCGGCAGCGCTTGCACGCCAGGTGTAATGGGTAGACTGACACAAGTACGTATGCAACGTCTTTGCCAAACAGAGATATCTGATACGTCATGTCCTCATCCAACCTCAATAATAGGATAATAGGTCAGCTTTTACTGGCTGAGTGCAAAAATTTTGACGGGTCGATGAGGATGTACCATGTCATAGCACAAATTTGGCGACGACGTCGTGACGTGGTACGTATTATGACACTACCGCACACGTCTTATGATGCACCTTCGCTGATACTTGTTACCAGGGTTCTTGCCAGTGCCTTATTTGTTACTCCGCCTTCGTAATAGCCCATAGGTCCTGTCACAACACTTGAATATAGTCCACATTTGTGGGTCCTCGTGATAATCAGGAAGCGAAAGGGTATAAATGCGACATGCTTTATCGCCGTGGCAGAAAACCGCTCTCGTTCCCTCATGCCCTTAGAAACGTATCAGCTTCCCAACTTTCTTGCATTACTTCCCGAGAAGCCAGGTGGCGAAATCAATCCCCACCACAAAGAGGTCGAAGCTGCACTTAATGCATGGGTGGAGAAGAACCTCGACGGGCCCTGTGCAATGGTATGTATCCCACATTTATTCATCGACCAACTCTTTCATCCCTGCTCCCAGGATGTTTACTATTGCGACAACCCTCTGTTTATTGCAGCGATGTTCCCACTCGCTTCTCACGAGCAACTGAGCGGGATGGTCTATTACTCTGCAGCGGGGTTCTTGATGGATGACCTACTGTACGGATCGTTTCATCCTTCGTTCCACATGAGCTCACACAATCATTAGTGAGCGGAGCACAAGTGAAAACATACAGAATCTTATGCTGTTGTGGATGAATGCTCTTCGGGACGGGAATGGAGGGCATACGATTCCACACCCACTGATTGAATTGATGCGCAGGTTAGTCCAGACATTCATTCCCTGATCGTTTTTGATTAAGCACACCCGATTCAGTGACTTATTACTCGAAATCAGAACAGTCATGAGTCCCACTCTTTGGCAACGGTTCATTGCTACCCATGAGGAATTTATAGGGCACGTGGCCCAATCAGTGCATGACCGAGAAATGAATGCGACCCTCGACATTCAAGCATATATGGTGTCGCGCCGGTTCTCATCAGGCGGATATGTTAATTTGGTTTTACTTCAGACGTCGCGCTGTCTCTCAATCCCGGACGACGTACTGGCCAATCCAACCGTCCGCGAGATGGCGCAAGCTATGGTGGATGCGGGTTGTATTTGTAATGTGAGTGACAATTTATTCGATCCCATCCCACAACCGAGTTTTTCGTCCAGGACGTTTACTCCTTCAAGAAGGAATATGCATCAGACGGCGCATCCCACAATCTCTTGACAGTCATGCAAAAGGACCCGGAAACAGCTCACCTGGATTTCCAGGGGAGACTCGACTATGCCGAGAAGTTGTTCAAGGCGGCACTCGACCGTTTCCATACCTCTAGGAGGACACTGCCGTCTTTCAATCCTGAAATGGATCGGTGCCTCAGTCTATATGCAGATGGATTGATTGATATGGTAATAGGGAACCTCGAATGGAGTTCTGTGATTCGGCGCTATAATACGTTTGCAAACGACGAGGACAGGATGAGCAATATCATGAGATTGGATTTGGGATAGCTCCTCTGGCAAGCGACCATAATTGTCTCCTTGATCTCCTTTGTCCTGATTATTTTCGGGGTCAATTCTAGTCGTCTGTGTCCCTGTATGAGATAGGTGTAATACAGCTATGTTGCCCCCGCCCTTGACTCGCACTGTATCCCACTTGAAACCAAGCCCTACATTTCCCAATTGTTCCACAAAGCAAGCACGGTTTATCAAACATTTCTCATTGTGACTGCTTGTCAGCACGACGTCAGCACCGCTACACTTGCCATTGAGCTGGGATGTCTTAGGCATCATGCAATATGTGAAATACTCAGAGGACAGTAACCCGGCGATTACAATGTGAGACGGCTCGCGATTATGTAGCCCCATAACCATGTGGCACTGCAACACGTTGGCGAGCAGGGACTATTCATCTGCGCATCTACGAGCAAAGCCGTATCAACGGTTTGCCTCTCCGCCTCTCCGCCTCATAGCGTGTTGCTGACCAGACAAACCTAAGGCTATCCGGACCGGGAAGACGAACAGATCCAAGGTGGTAAGGTCTGGACGTGGTAACACGAAACGGTGTCTCAAAGGGCCGTGTCGCATTTTAATAACCGTGACATGTGCACTTCCATCAATTGGCATTTTATTTCCATCTGATCGGCCAGTGGTGTAATAGATGAGAAATGCATATCAATGTAAAACAGAGCAACTTAGCCGGACACATTGTATACTCGCAGTCGCATGATCCAGACATTCCCTCTGTCGTTCGGACTTACACAGGTAACATTCGTACAGATGATGCAATATACGTAGAGCGAAAGATAAAGCCTGGAACACACCATGTCAGCATCCCCCTGGAAGAGCTTCAACACGCACCGCAGAGGGGGAAGCACCCCAAGAACACTGCCACAGCTACTTCACTGTCCGGGTATGTGTGAATTCGTGTAGAGGGCGATGTGAATGAAGCAATATATCTTTTCCACATCTTTCGTGGTATATGTGACACGCGGTGAATACATGCACCCTTGCTGAGAAGACGGAGTACTTAACTTTCGAGACTAGGGACATGTCATGCTAGTCAGTCTCGAATGGTGATACCACATGGGACACGAGGATGAGCGCATGTACTCCAGCGTGTTCTGGTGATCTCGCGTTACTTGCACCCCCGTCTTTTCTGCGATGTGGCTATAGCTGCACAAAGGGAAATCTGGAATTCAAAGCATGAGAGAGTGTCAAAGTTTCCAAGGACGCCTGACAGTTATTACGAAGCCCATGTTTGTCAATTGCGCTTCCTGAAGGGTCAGTGGTGTAAGATGGATGTCTTGGGGATTCTTGAACTCGCTCCTGGATGGTTGTACCCATGCTGAAACTTCGCCCCCGCTGGCGGATCCTTTCGTCATTTCGAGGTCGAAAGAAAGTAGCGTGAGAATTAGACATCCATTCGAGTCTTACCAGTGACACCCATTCTGGGGTTTAGCATCGGTCCGACTCCTGCTAGAAGCGATCCAGTGAAAACGCCGATGTGCGAGATATCGCCTTTCTTCAAGGAGTATCTTTAAAGGCCCATGTCGCGAATTGGGGGGTATGTACATCGGAAAGTCCGGAGACATATTCCCCTTTTCAAGAGATATATTAAGTCGCCAATCCGGGACTGAGGTCAGTTTGGAATTGCGTTTAATGTCTGTTACCTTGCCTCCCCAGAAATACAAGAATTCTATTTGAGCCCCACAGCGGGGGCT
>JBBPTZ010000162.1:0-37827 GCA_038094315.1 Phylloporus cf. tubipes | reverse complement strand
TGCATCGATCCAAAAGGCATTCAACCCGTTCTCATTTGGTCCTCGGTGAGAATTCCGCCCCTTGACTGCTCGGTAACAGGCTGATGGGATCAGGGCCTGTGTGGGTCGCAACCTTGCGACGATGGAGTTGTTGATCATCGTTGCCTCGATTTTTCGACGATACCACTTTGTGCTCACCGAACCTGGTAAACCGGTCAGTGCTCGTGCTGATGAACCAGATTCTCGCAACGTTAACCTCGTGCATCTCAGTTTGCTACACGAGAAGGTTTCCTTCGCAAGCCGGTGGAGTGCCGCGTGGGAATCAAGCGCAGACATGTCTAAAGGAAGAAAGATGAGGGCAAGTGCCTGGTTGACTTTTGCGTCTGTTACGCCTATGTTTGTCCTAGCCGTAGTTTGTACGTTCACTCGGAATGGAATCGTTTTTCGGTTCGTTTGATATTTGGTCGTCATCGCTCCACGATCTCATAACCATGCTACATGCGAGACCGTTTTCAAGAAGTGTGAAGCATCAATTGATATACTGGGATCTCACTTCGAGGTTCCCCTGCGCCAGCGAAGCAGTTGTCGGCGATAGGGCCAAAATCTATTGCTCGTGCGCGGATACGACCAGTGAAACCTACTTGTCGCTTGTTCGTCGGTGCGATCGTAGGTGCGTTTTGCGTGGAGGTGCCTATTGGAATCGCGAGAAATGCGTTGCTCCACAAACTGCCAGACCATGCCCTCCTCTCCAGGAAAACGAATCCGGGTCAAAGTCGCCTATGCACGGGCGAACATCACCAGGTCAGACGAAGGCGGGGGGTCCATCTCCGAGTCGAAGCCACTGACGCGCTGTGACCATTTCCGAACGCTCCCCATACCCACGGCCGGACTGGGAAAAGCACGCTGATCGGACCCGCGGAACCAAGCGGTCGAGTGGCCTCTTTCTGGATATTTACTCGCGTTCGCTGCCAAGTGGTTCAATTCGCCTGATCCCCGGCCACCACCGCCACTACCACCACCTGTAGGGCACAACGTATAGGAGGTGATGAGCACCACGTGAATGTGACGAGATCGACTGAGGCGATGTTTCGTCCTCGCCAGTCCCCGTCGCCACCGCCATGCCTTACGAGACGGCAGGAACAGGCAGAGTATGGGGAGTTTAGTATCACGGACGTGACTTCAAGGAACAAAGGCTGACGAGTGGGATGTTCTGACCAGGGAAAGCTATAGATAGTCCTTGAGACACTGCACTCGTCATTATAGTACTGTAGTAGCTATGGCCGATCCTATGACAGATTCGAGATCGCGTTTCAAGCCGGGAGGGTTCCAGATATAGCGGACTGTTTTCATACGACATTGCCATGTTCACTGCCTTTTCACTACTGGAGAAACGTTCGCATCGCGATTGGGGTTCGGGCAAGGCCATTTGTCCATGCTATGACGTACTGTATATCAATCCTAGTCATGTCGGGAAATACAAATGCGAGGCGGCAGTGGTGAAGGACTCGTCATGCCGCAGTCACGGACTGTCAGCAGCCATGAGAACGTTCAGGGTTTTTGTACGGTCAAGCATCGCCGGCGGCCTTGCCTCATCTCCATGATCTCTACTTGCGCAGACTGGACCGGAATGGGTAGTAGGACTAGAAGAGCCATCCAGGCCACTCATGTGAAACGTTCGAGGCACATGGAAGGCGATTCACTTGACGTGCCTGCAATAAAGTTCGGTTCTACGCCGAACCAGGATAACTAGTTGGTTCTGATCAAATTCTACTAGAAGGTTCTGAAAACAGATACGTGGTGAGGTTGGGCCAGTGAATGGACACTTCAACGCAAAACAACTTTCAGCCAGTTTTGTTGAAATGAATCTGACGCGGACGGTTCAACTGAACGACGGACTTTGAAGCACTTCACATTGAGTGCTATTATCACACATTAATGATAGTGATCGATGATATTGATACAAAGTTATAATACGCGATGAGGGGACACTTCCACGCGGGTTTGTTGAAATGAATCTGGCGCCACGGGCGGTTCAATTGAACGATGGACCTTGAAAAGGGTCGTACCAGACACCACAGCACAGAGTGAGCGCTGTTATTACACATTAATGATAATGATCGAGCCAGCGATATATTGACACACTTGTAATGGTCTATACAACTACGGACCGTGAATCATGGGCTCTAGCGGAAGTAAGACCGGATGGGGAACTAGCAGAAAATGATTACACGACGAGAAACGCTCCGTGGAATTCTATGATCCACCAAGTAGACATGATGGTATGAGACCTAGTAACATATCCCAAAGTGTATATATCCGCGCGTAAGCGTGTCATATACGCGAAAAGGAAGGTAGTACCAGACTGCAATGTTCGTGGCTAAGACGAGAGTGGCAGATTTGCTGTAGGGAAAAGCAGATCAAGAGATGTATGGGTGGCGGCGGCGACGGGTCATCCCGCTCTTCCGTCGGGGTGACCCAGGGCGCGGCCATAGGGACCAAAGTCTCTGGAGAGCGTCAAGACGACTTCCCATCGATTATTCCTGTACATGAGCGAGGACAAGCCTGCAAACATGGTGGTGTGGAGAAGACAATCCATGCGACGCACGCCACCATAGCGGGTGCGGTCAAAGTCGTGCGACGCTTCGCAACGTGCGTAAAAGACTTCTTCGATGCGAGCACGCTGCATCGGCGGCATGCATTCCCACTCGAACTGAGTGAGGGGAACGCGAAGTCCCGAGTGAATCGCTGCGAAAACATCCTCGATGGTCACCCCGGTAGGGTTGTAAGCTGCGATAATCCAATCCTCTGAGAGGAGATCGGAGATGATGCGTAGATGCAGGACACCAGGGAGCGTAGCCAGTTGAGTCAGATGGCGGTCCGAAACAACATGGCTAGCTATGCGAGCGGAACGGTAGGGTGTATGACGGACGTCCCAATCAACTGCGACTGGGCGAAAGTATGCGGTCCCAGTAGGAGAAGAGGTGAGCAGAGGGTTAAGGTTGACTTGATGGTACTGCATGGTGCGCGAGGGATGTCGTGGGGGTGATGGAATATATTTCACCGGCCCGAGCTTTTATGCAACGGGGATTATGACGAATGTGCGCCCCGGAACACAGAGTCCTTGAATGCCATTGGAACCATTCATTCGAGTAACACTTGCCTTTGAGAGGACATGATATATATCCCGACGCAAACCTAAATAGGATAAGTGCCCGCCGCCATCGAACAATCGAACCTTCTGTGTTCTTACTATAAACGGCGAGTACTCGAGCCCGGGCAGCACAGGCTGAACTTGCTGTGAATTGCGCGCCGAACATGCGATGTAGTGGTAATAACTTGAGAGGCGCTGCGTAGTTGATGGCGGAATTGACGCAAGGTTTCAAACTACGAGAATGGAATTGGACAGTAACAATAACATTACAAAACATGACCCACAGCAGACACAATCTGTCAGTACTTTGCTCGTCCAAGCTCTGCGAGGGACATACACGACTACGACTCGCGGGTAGTGGACAAAAGAAGAGGGTAACGAAAAATATGGTCATGTCAAGACATCGCTCCTACGAGGCGACGTCGTGGTAAAGAACGTTTGTCGTCGCAAAAACGACTTCGTGAAACATATGGTCATTATTGCATTTCCCTTCCGACGTCGATAACGAAGCGTGGGGCATGGCAATCAACAGTGACACCCGAATATCCGATCCCCGCGAGACTTCGGCGAGGGATATATTGGACTTGCACGGTGCCTGAGACGGTGCAGGAGGTATTGGGGTATGGAATAGATAGGTAATTTCAGGTGGTAGTCGGTTGAACAGATGACGTCTCCAGAATGGCATGGTCTGCTCCGTGTGCGTAGTTCGACATGGATCTGCCAGACAGTCACATTTTTGGGCTGCCAATGGCTGTCGAGAAAAAGTCAGATGATAGGAAGTGGATCCCGACATATCCCTTCCTCACTTTGATGTCTTGCCATGTAAGCAGCTTCTTATCAGGCATAGCCCAGATGTCCCACATCGGGGGTCGGCGAAGGCGCCATGATTCTAGAGGAGGGCTCATCGCTAACATGGCGTCTATAGCATGGCGCCTTGCGATGAGACGATTCCAGATAATGGCAAAGCTCATGAATACAGCAAAGATCGTCAAGGCGCTGACAAGGAAGCCGAATAGGAGGGTGGAGGCATTGGTACCATTGGGCGGTGCAGACGGCGATGAGGTCGTCGACGGGATAGTCGCTTGGGAAGGGGTTGCGGACATGGTCGCCAACGTTGACCACAACTCAGGCACTGCGGATTGTGCCAAAACATGGCAGCGACAACAAGACTTTTCTAACCCTATTTTCCGCTAGTTCCGATTGGTCAGTCTTGGCAGGGACGTCATTTCCGTATCGCGCAATCCACCCCCGCAATGTTGGAGCTTATGGCAACATAACGACGTTGACAGCGGCGCTACTCCTGTGTTACAGCACTCCGTATTCAGGCGCAAACCGTATCATCACCATCCCCCGTCTGTACGACTGGTAGTTAGTCCATATTGTCACCAAGCGTCCAGCTCCGACTGACCGATGTGCTTCAAAGCGTCTCGTTTCGCCCTTCTCACCTCCTCCATCAGACCCATCGCGTGTCTATCTAGCATCTCAACATACGGCTTCAGACTGGTCTTCTTCCAGTCGGCGCCCTCTCCCGCAACGTCCAGTTCCTGGAGTAACTGAGTAACTGTTGGAACACCACGCGGATCAAAATGCTCGACGTTTGCCGGGTCGACGGGTATGCAGACACGTCCTGTTTTGGGGTGTACGCAGAAGGGTGCTTTGAGCAAGTGGTTTCGGTGTTTCGAGACTTCGGCGTCCAAACGTGGATATGTATATTGTAGAACAATGTCCTCCAGTGCATACCTGAGACGCTGTCAAAACCAAGCATCTCGTCAAACCCAGCAACGAAAGAAAACACTTGACTCACACGTTCGCACAGAGTGCCAAGCTCGTTCCACTTCTGGGTGGATGGCCTCCCAGGGTCTTTCGACCATTCTGTGCGAAGCGTCTCAACGATCAATTTGTCTGGGATTAGCTGGAGCAGGGTCTCCCAACCGTCTTCAGAGCCGAAGCAATCTTGATCGGCGAGGACCAGTGGATCAAACAAGGTACGGAGAATAGAGAGGGCTCCCCACAGCGACGGAGGGAGTGATTTGTTATTGTTCCTGACATTGACTTTCTTTACCATCTCCTTTCCACCTTCGACGACTGTCAAGGCGGTGACGAGAGCTCTCCGTTGATCATCTGTCAGATCCATAGCCTGCGGATCACTTATCCACAGATGGATCCCTCGGCGACCGGAATAGACCCACAGAAGATGACGGAAGCCAAATTGTTCAGTAAGGGAGGAGTGTAGGACCCTGACCGCGGCTGCGATAAACCACCAACAACGGGAACAGATGTCTGCGGCGGAGCAACATGTGCGAACGCCATCGTAATCGGTCATATCGATATCGAACACCAGCTCACGTCTCTGCGGGGTGAATGCAGATGGGTTGACCGATTTTTTGTCACGAGGCTGCGTCGATCATGAGTTGCAAGTTTCTCTACGGCCTTGCAAGATGCGTACCTTGGCGGAGTACACTGGACCGATCTCGAAGCGAGTCGGGTTGAGTGCTAGGACCTGTTTTTTGAGCTCATCCGCAGTGTTGAAGGAATAATACCGCAAATACACGTCTCCCGGGAGGGTGAACGAGAACTCGCGATGAGTGAAAAGCTTTGTCGAGACATGGTCGTGGTTCAACCAGGTGAATATAGACTCGAATGGATACAACATTCTGTAAAACTGCAACATGACCTCTGGAGAGGTGTTGGCATCGTCCGTGGTGGTGGTGGTGGACATGGCTTGAGAACAATTAAACCACGACGCGTTCGTGACACCATTTACGCGTGACGATAATCACGTGCATATTGTCACACTCTCTACGGTGGGTATGATGTCCATTTCCGACTTTCTCCGTCACGAACATAAAATGGAGCTCCGGATCTCGTTGTTCTACTCGGTCTACCACGCAAAAGCTCGACTGTATGACTCTCCATCGAGTGAATACCGACGCGATGCCCATAGCGGTCAAAGGTCTTCTCCCCCATGAGTTTTCTCGACGTGTCCATCTCCAGCGTGTCTTGTTACAACTGCGCTCCAAGCCGAGCGACATTGAAAAACACATCTTTCTCTCTCAATTGAAAGATGCCGATGTGGACGCATTTTACCAACTCTGTCTGGCCAACATGGAGGTCCGTGCTCAGTCGATGGTGCTCTCTTGTTTTGATATCCCTCACAGGAAATCACACCGCTCATCTACACCCCAACTGTCGGCGATGCTTGTTTGCAATACTCCAAGAATTTCAGGAGACCCGAAGGCCTTGTACGCACTGCCGTGTCAGGAACGCGACTCCTTACTGAGAAGCCAACAGTTCATCTCAATCAAGGACAAGGGCAGTGTGGGTGCCATCCTCCGCAACTGGCCAGCAATCAATGATGCACGTATCAGCGTCGTAACGGATGGCAAGTTCATTTCGCCGCATCTAAACTCAGCAGAGCTGAATACTCCGTAAAGGCTCTCGCATCCTTGGTCTGGGTGACCTTGGATTGAATGGGATGCCCATCGCGATTGGCAAGCTGTCTTTGTATGTTGCCGGTGCTGGGTATCTATTCTTTGAAATTGTACCATCTCTGGTGCTAATGTATACTTCAGCATCCGCCCTTCCTCTACGCTCCCAATCACGCTCGATCTCGGGACTAACAATCAAGCCTTACTAGACGACCCCCTGTACTTGGGCCTTCGCCAAAAACGAGCTTCGGAGGCAGAGTACAACGAGTTTATGGAAGAGTTCATGACCGAAATATCCAGCGTGTTCCCAAAACTCTTGGTTCAATTTGAGGTGGGTATCCCTAATGCATCTTTCTTGGACGAGATGGCACTAATACATATCATTGCAGGATTTCTCCACAGATCATGCATTTTCTTTTCTCTCCCGCTTCAGACACCGCTTCCCCTTTTTCAACGACGACATTCAAGGCACTGGCGCAGTCGTGTTGGCGGGGCTTCTCTCAGCTGCACGCCTTTCTCCTCTTCAACCCCATGAACATCGTATTCTATTCTACGGTGCCGGTTCAGCTGGCATCGGAGTTGCCGCTCAGTTACTCAGCTTCTTTACCCTCAATGGCATGAGTGAGGAGGAAGGTCGTAGCCGCATCTGGGTTGTCGACTCCAAGGGCTTGATCTATGATGGTCGTGACAATGTCGCGGAACACAAAAAAGGCAAGTGATTATGCCGGCTTGAAATATCCAACTTATAGTCTTGTCATTCGTAACTTTCAGTCTTCTCCAGAAAAGACTACCCTGGTCCGCCCATGACAGACTTGCTCGACATAGTCCGATATGTAAAGCCCACGGCACTCATGGGTCTGTCGACCGTCAAAGGTGCTTTCTCCGAAGTCGTTATCCGCTGCATGGCTTCGGAGACCCCCCGGCCGATCCTCTTTCCTCTTTCGAACCCCTCCCAGCTTTCAGAATGCACTTTCTCCGAGGCTCTCCAGGCTAGTAATGGTAACATACTGTTCGCTTCTGGATCACCGTTTCCCCCAGAGAACTTTGGAGGGCGGTGGTGTGAGCCAGGTCAGGGGAATAACATGTACATCTTCCCGGGTAGGTTGCTGTCAACGTTGCGTGCATTCAGGTGATCAATTTCGTGAGCTAGGTCTTGGACTGGGCTCGATCCTCTGTCGCGCGTCATCCGTGACGGACAGCATGGTTGAAGCATCGGCAATCGGCCTTGCGGATTCGCTCGCTTTGGACGAGCGTGCATCAGAACTCGTATACCCTCGCATTCAGCGCATCCGCGAGATCAGTGCGCATATTGCAGTTCGCGTCATTCATGCCGCACAAGCTGCAGTCAGTTATCAGCCCTTGTCCAGGCATGCTGAGACTGATCGTCGTATCTAGAATGTCGATCGCTCGTCGCACCTCAGAAAGTTGACAGATGAAGAACTACTTGATTTTGTACAAAACAAGATGTGGACCCCTCAGTGAAGGAGGATATCTATCGTGTTCTGGGGTCCATAAACCGGGTTCTGAAGTGTAATATATGTACAACATGGATGAAAAAGTTGGCTTCTAAGCTCCTGCCAACTTTTTGAGAACGGAAAACTCTTTGCGACCAGCTGCCTTGCACAGCGAATGGAATCGAGAGGTGGAGTCTGCCAACAGCGTGGCGGGACGATCGAACTCTACGATGCGGCCTTCATCGAGGAGCATCACCTACAATGCCGGTGAGCTGGAGGGGGGAACGACGTCGCGGGTGACTTACGCGATCGTAATCAATGACGGTGCGAAGTCGATGTGCGATAGTAAGTATGGTGCTCGAGGCAAATTCACTGGCATCGAGCGTTTAATCACGATCAGGGCCGACACAATAAATGAACCCACTGGCGGATAGTTTTGCTGATAAGTTCGTCGGTCGCGTAATCGACGCTTGCAGTAGCCTGGACAAAACGGTCACGCAAATTCATAGGTAGCAATCAAAACACCCACTTCGTCCATGACCAACAACTTGGAACGTTTCAGGATTGCTCTCGCCATGCAAAGGAGCTGCTTTTCACTAGGTTTTCCGACATGAAATACGATGTCGGAATTCTAGAATGAACACGCACCCAGTAGAGAAGTTGTCACCGCCTTCGGAAACGGGGGACTCGAGGTTCCGGAAGACATTGACATTGATCGTCTCTGGCGCCGCTTCAGGGACGTCTTCAGAGGGTATCAAATGTACACGACGGAGGGCTTCGAACTTTGGACAACCTCAGCATCTGCAGGGAAATAAGAAGATAATGTCACTTACAATGTCCGCATCTTCGTACTCGTCAAAAACATCCAAGGTAGAACGCAAAGTTCCACTCAAAATAGTGGGGTCCTCTACACGAATGGTCAAGGTACGTAGATGTGGGTTGAGCTGCCATGCACTCACGAGGAATGATCGTTATTTTACTTCGCAAGTCCGTCAAACCAATCTTTGAAATGTCGACCCCATCAATAAGGATTTTTCCTTCCGTCGCCTCCACGAATCGGAAAAACGAGAGTGCGAGCGTGCTCTTTCCAGAACCAGTCCTACCTAGTATGCCAATCTACAACGCGAGATGTCAGCTGGCTGTCGTCTGGAACACGGCTGCCGTACCTTTTCACCAGGTTGCACCTCAAAGTTGAGGTGATGTAGCACATTGGGAAGCTCAGGCTAGAGGCAGACGTTTGTTACAGTTACGTGGTAAAGAAAAATAGACGTACAGCATATCTGATGACCAGGCCCTCACATTTGATGTGACCGTTCTGTGGCCAAGATGGATCGGGGCGGGGCTCCAGGAACTCAGGTGGTTCACGTTTGAGCTCTGAGTATTCCTTGACACGCTCAAGGGCAACCTTCGTCACAAGTTAATGCATGTCATCAGAACAAAGAACCGCAATGCTAACCATGGATTGTTCGAGTGCGACGAAGCGTCGAACCAGGAACAAGAGCTACAGTGAATGACGTGATCAGTATGATACTGTAGGCGGCCTCAGCTTTTACACACATTATGGGTTATACTTGAAGCAAATGACAGGGCAAATCCGGCCAAGGCTGCAGATATGCTCGGATAAAACACTGCAATTATGCCAGTCAAACCGACGACAAGACTCGAGAGCAAGTTGAATCGCATTGAAAGCCAGCGATTTACTTAAGAATGTCGTCAGCAATTATGGTCATCTTCCAAGCTTGCTAGTATTTACCTCCCCACATCCAATAATAAGGGTTTGCGTTCTAGGCGCAGAACAAATGTAAGCGATCGAGTGCAGTTATCAGCAGCTACTTACTGTGTCGACACAGCGGATCATGTCACGCAAGAACTTCGACGAGGCTCCAAAGGCACGTAAGATCGCGACGCCGGCAATGGTCTCGCCATAGATTGAATACAATGGCGACCGTGTCACGGAATCTTCGAATTGCAGTTGAATATCACGTTCGAACAAGTTCGTGAATCTCATACCGAGGCGCCTCATATCTCGTGCTGTCTGACCGTACACCTTGGCCACTGGAGGAGGATCGATCAGTTTGATTCACGATTAGGACACAAAGATCCTCACCGTTGTAGTAGAGATAACTGAGGGCCAGAGCTGCAAGAATGAAGGGAACACCACCCACGACACTGATAGTGACGATGATGGTCAGTGCCGCCAAACCATAGATGACGCTGCGACCAAAGTTGTCGGACATGGAGCTATCAATTCCTGGGGAAGAAGATCGGGATAAATGTTCCAGGATGTGGAAAATCGTCATACCCTCAAAATCTTTGCCAAACCGATTCAAGAGGCGGCCACGGGACACCGTGTCATGAAAACGAATGTTGGCGAATAGGACAGTTTCCAGCATCCCTGTCATTTGCATGAGCACAGAGTAAGATCATCAGAACAGCTTTCTAACTCTTGTAAAGTATGGTTGATGCATTGATAGAGCCATTGTCTGCGCAACTTGGTTAGCATTGGCGGTTTCCCAGCGATAAATACAACTCACAGAGAATATAGAATCTAAACACGTTCAAGAAAAGTCCTAGAGTGACATATTAATCCACGAAGCCACACACAATCTTGAGCGTACCAAAAATAGTGACCTACGGTTCGCGTCAGAAAAACGTTTCGGCATGAACTGTGCACATTGTACCATAGCATAGATAGCAATATAATAGACTGCTCCATTGCGTTCGGCTTCAGCGGGGTCAGCGCCAGACCACGTCCTAACGAAATATCAGTTCCGCAAAGTCGTCTTGACCTTCGTATTCAAAACTTACTTTAGCCACCAATTTTCCACGACTGGACTCAATGCTCCGAGCAGAAGCGAGAGGCAGAAAATGATCCAGTACTTGTACCCTCCACAAGCATTGATATACGTTTCCCAAATATCCCGGCCGATATGGCCGACCGCGCGCTTCTCTTCCTCGATCAGCTTACGTGCGGGCTTCTTCTTCACTTGTTCTGGCTTGCTCTCTTCAGTCGCGAGAGCTGTAGAACTTGTTTCGGATATTGGCTCTGCTTCCGTTGAGGATGTAGTATCAGCTGCTTCATACTGGTTTCCAACCTTCTCAGCTGCAGGAATCGGAACGTCCTTCTCATCCGCCTCGCCTGTGTTGGCATGCACTAGAGTTGCCATGACGGGCGAAGCAATGAACGACTCGCGGTCGCCCTGGAATGCAACATGACCGTTATCAAGAGCGACAACATAGCTAGCACCAGAAGCACACAGCTGTACGTGGTGAGAAACCAAAATGACCGTTCGTTCGCGTACGAGTTCCCCTTTCAAGCATTCGTTGTAAAGGTGCTGTGCCGTATGAGCATCGACCGCAGACAGCACATCATCAAGGAGTAAGATGGATGCTCGAGAGTACACGGCACGAGCCAGTGATACTGCAGAATGCCGTCAGAATTGGGTGTAGATGTTCAATAATAGACTTACCCCGAGCTTTTTGACCTCCGGACAAGTTAACCTTCAAAATATGTATCTGAGTGGGCCGCATGTTGGACAGTAAAAGGGAACGTACACCGCGTTCACCAATTTCGGACTCGTCACCGTCTTCCAGAATGAGAAGATCACTCTCGAGTGCACATGCTTTAAGGGTCTTCTGGTATCGCTCTTCGTCATAAGGAAGGTTGAAGAGGATATTGTCTTTAGAAAAATTAGCGTCGAGATGGAACGGTATGCAACGCTGTGAGTTACCTTTGATGGAGGCATTCCGAAGCCATGCAGTCTAAGCGTGTGGTATTACAAAATTCTGTCCCTGCAGAATGGGGTACGGCCCACCTGAGGTACATACGCGCAGACGCCTCGAACAACCCAGTCTGCAGCAGAAGCTCTTTTGTCCGCAAAGTTTGCGAGAACGTCAGGCGGGGACCTGGGGCACACAACTTGACCAGCCAGAATATCTGCTTCTCCGAGAAGTCCTAAACGGAAAACATGTCCAAGACAGGTAAGGGTCGGCTCCACAATGAAACATACCCAATAACAGCAGGGTCTTTCCACTCCCAAGCTTCCCACACACTAAAGACAACTCGCCTTCGGGGAATGTCAAAGCGAGGTCAAGTAGCACAAACTTGGCTCTGGGAGTATTAGATGCGGAAGGCGTGACACTACCACTTTGGTGAAGACGGTCCTGGGGCCAAGTAATTGTCGCGTTTTGGAGTGCAATTTTCTGCGATTGCATGTCCAGGGGAGGGACCGGGTTGACTTCTGCACTATGGAGATACTTTTCAATACGACGAAGAGAGATGAAACCCTAAAAAGACGTTCAAACGAGTACAAGATTAGGAGCGTCTGATCTCACCTGCAGCATGTTGATAAATGTTTCCGGGAGGGCATTCAGTGCAAACTTCATCTCGTTGAAGACTTGATGAAATATCAGAGATTTAAGAGAGTCGTACTAAAACAGATACTCACCAAGAATCTAATACCACAGGCACTCTGTCAGTTCGCGGCTATATGATGCAAGCTAGCTTACAGAAGTGAATGCGGTCGAGGGTGTCAGTGTCTGCCCTCGAATAACTGAAAAATGCCAGAATGAGACGATGGTGACCAGAATTGGTGAACCTTCCCTGTGGGCGCAGTGGTCAGCTTTGGTTCTAGGACGAAACAAGAGCACAACCATAGGACATTGAACAACAACTCGATCATGTAACTCAATTTCTGATATTTCAGCTCCCTCTCTCGAACTTTCAAAACCTTCTTCTCGAAACTGCGCTCCCAGGCCATGAACTAATGCGAATGTGAGTTTCAACCCCATCCCGAATCGAAGCTATGCTACCTTAAGCATACGGATCGCACCCAGAATCTGATATCTCGGGATCATGAGAGGGACACTCCTGACATGTACTAATCTTACATACCTCATTCATTAGAGCCACGCGCTCATCACGAGTTTTCATCAAGTTCTCTTGAGCGTTGACTACAACCTTCCCTCCGTAATGGTTCAAGGGCAAGAACAAGCAGATTACAGCAAGCCCCACGAAACATGACACGCCAAGTAGGGTGTAAAGGATCCAGGTCCCAATGGCAATTTCGATTGGTGAATCTATGCGACCACATTAGTGTCAATGTGAAGCATCCAGCAGCAACAGGTTCGTACCAACAAGTGCGAACATGTGCCACGAAAAGTCGCTGACACGGTCGACGTCCGTCGTCATAAGCGTCATGATTTGTGCCTTACTCGAAAAATCATCTTCGTCGTCCTCGCTATTTTTGCTTTTATCCTTATCACTATCCTTAGACGTGTCCGCAGAACCAGACGATGATGCGACGTCCTTGCGCACGAGAGTCTTTCCAAATAGCGTTGTGTTCAGTTGGATCCTCAGACGAACTTGGACAGTAGTCGTGGCAACAGACCAGAGTTGCCCAGTTGCTTGATACGATTATCAGTTATCAGTAGGTCATTGTGAGTCTGTGAATAGATCTTACTAATGTCCACGAAAGCAGTTGAGAAGATCATGCACGCCAGATAGAACCAACCCCAGCTGCGATCTTCCCGGTTGGGATCTGACTCTAGGTACATGATCACTTGCCTCAGGAACAGAGGTGGTGTGTAAAACAGGCCAGCGGAAACTGCAGCCAACAAAACCAGTACGATGAGAGGCAAGGCGTTGACTCTGAGAAGCCTATATGCGAGCTCCCAGCCCGACCCCACGCGGGGGCGCCACCAACGGAGACTCCATTTGACATTGCGGATGGCGCGACGCATAGAAGTATATAGGTGGGTGCCTCGCATGCTAGCTGGAACGACTGGCAGATCGCCAATCTCCAGAGACTCTGACGTGTAGCCAAGCATGACCACCTTCGTGGTGTAGTTGAATAACAGATAACCCCAGACAGAAGCTCCGACAACACCACAAACGTTGTTTTCATCACGATTTGTTGCAGATTTGATGACCTTCTCGGAGTAGAGGGACTCGGACGGGTAGTGCAGGGGCGGACCCATGGGGATCGTGAACGCGATGACAGTGACAATAAAATAGAGGACAAGGACTGTATACCAAATTCCAGATAACGCAGGGAGACTTTGGAGCATTGACAAGCTGATGGGCCGAGAGGTGGGCAAAATAGCGACAGCGAAAAGGAGTGTTGTCGGCACAAAATTCAATACTGCGAGATGAATGATTGACTCGGAATGAGGTCTAGTTTCATTCTGATAGACGGAGCGGAGGGCGAGCGCAGTGAGATAGAAGGCATATGCGGCGTGCAAGGCGTAGGTCAAATTGCTGTCGCCTTCTCCGGCGGAAAAGGTCCATCCTAGACTTATAGACTGGAGAACGAGAATCGCTGCAAGGAGCACGGCAACCAATAGTTTCCATGATCGAACCTACGATGAGGGGGCGATATATGTAGAGCGAGTTGGCACGTTATACGAACGCCTACCTTGTTCCAAAAGGATACTTCGTTGATTGGATAGCCATCGACGAAATCTTCTGGACGCGTTACGTCGAAAGGATCGTGAAGGAGGGACTCGTTCCGTTCGCCAGCAGTTGGAAGTTGAATCTTTCGCTGCCGCGGCCTCGTGAGACGTAGGACGAGGATGCTGCCAGCGCCGGTGGCTGCTAGAACAGCAGCAATGGGCAGCTGGTATTGAGGCATACCAAAATGATCAGAGAAAGTTGGCAACTGAAACGCGTCAGCAAGAAAACCGCCAATTCATAATATGCGTACGCGAACATACTATGACTGGACCCCGGAACCGAGTACCTCATGTGACTATACAGCATCGTCATCCCGAACTCATCGTATCATCCCAAGTTTAGATTAACGCTCATCTACGAGTGTAGCTCGTGTGTAGAGTGGCCACAGGCAGTGCACTAGCGAGTCGTGACTCTTTCCAATTCCTAGCCGAAGTGGCAAATATTTGTCCAAGGCCGTGGCGTTCCACATGAACCAGTCAGGACGAGTCACGATAATCAACTCCAAGACAAATGCAGTGTCCTGTACGGGGATCCAGATATTTTAGGCATCCTATTCCTATTCCTATTCGCCAACAGATGTTCTCTTGGTTACCGAATCAATGGGCCCGTCATTCCCATCTGGCGATCACCCATGATGGCCCTTACTGTCACTACACGCACGAACGAGCCTGATTGCAATTTTCCGGTGAGCACATGCAATCCAGTCCATCCTAGAGGGTGACTTGATAATTGGCGTAGGAACCGCCCAATCGAGCTCGCGAGTAGCGTGAAGGAGCGCACGATCGGGAATGTTTCTGCGGGCGGTTTTGAGTGTCAGGCCTTCAGCTTCAGGTCTCGACATGGAGATGGACGGGAACTTCCGGTCAACAGTATATACACCACGAAAGCAAACCGGCGTTCTTCCACGAAGATTTCGTCATCGCCCCAATCTTCGCCCGAGACCCGAGGACAAATTCGCCAGAAGTACATAGGGAACTGCAGGTAGGGCCACCGCCGTAGCTCGGCCAAGTATAATAAGCTTGGTCATCAATCCTTGGGCGCCAATTCTCGGTCGAGTTGCCACGCCATCCAAGCGCGACCTCCAACACGAAGGGAACGCAGGTCACATCAGCTTCGAACCCCGTTTGAAATTGGGGCAGCAAATGTTGTAATACCGGTCCGCAATTTCCGTCTACGGGTCCACGGCCCGCCACTGGCTCGGTTGTCGTGTCGGTTGTCCTGGCAAGCTACATAGGACGGTTACTGACTGTCGGTTCGGAATACGGATACGGTACTAGCAGCCGGTTTCTCTCAAGGTTTACACTACCCGACGTTACAGTGGCGTTGGTAGTACGTTTCCCGTCGGATTTATGCAAAGGTGGGGTCTGTGACTAGGACCCCAAGAGACCATGGGTCCATGAGTAGTGACCGCATGAAGAAGTCATGGGATGAAGGGTTGACTAGGTCGACTTGTTCCGAGAGGCCATTTATGCAATACCATATGGTTCACGAGGTCCAGGAATTTCGGTGATCGGGAAAATTTTTCGAGTCCTTATCTCGCGGTGCTAGTGGACTGCCTAAAAAAGGACCAGTGAACGCTTGAACGGTTATACAAATGCGGTGTTCTCGAACGGATGTCAGACCTAGACATAAACGTTCAGCTCCTTTGCGCCCGTCCCACTGCGTGGTAGCGCTTCTTGTTAATTCTCGGTTGCCATCGTGTCGAGCTGGAACTTGCCTCAGGTGCCTGTTAGTATTAGCTGCGAGTGTACAAGATCCCTATCTAGGCAATCAGACGAGGAAGATGGTAGTTGGTCACGAGTTGCCATCTCCCCTTAATCTTCTCAGACCACGTGGTGATGGCGTTCAGGTAAGTAGCTGACGAGGACGGGCACTCAATTCAAGGACGCAATATTGCTGTATGATATGACTTCCGCGCGCATTCACGAAGGTGGCGGTCATTAACGCTCTTCCTTTGAAAAAACAGGGTCAACTGATGAGGTGTTTCCGAAGCCGCCACAGTTCTGAGGGCAATCGACTTGCCTTCGCTGCTCAACGTGGGCTTATTTTCACACCGTCAGCGTCTTGTGACAGTTTCCACACTTTCCGACACCACGTATCACACGTACACTGCGGTTGCTTTCCGGTCGTCCGCTGTTTCCCTCTTCGGCGAACTGCATACGAGTCGAACGCACATGTACCTACCATCTTCTTACAAAATTGGCCAGCCAAGGAAGTGAGCTCGCTGATACCAGGACATATGATACTGGCCAATCCTTTGGTGACGGGAATGTTGCCACAAGCACGGCGTTCTCAGGCATGTACTCGCACCTAGTAGCATGTGTACTGCGGAGTTGAAGCAAAAAATGTATGTATTCGACGATGATAACCCCCTAGTGGTTGGAACGTACACGGCTTATGCAAGGGCACGTCGCTATATCGAACTGACAAACGGTTCTGCGGTAGAACCCGATTTCGGTGATCCCATCATTGGCACGGTCCCATCATAGCCAACTTTACCATTACTTTCGCAATGCGCTGCCCATAGCTTCCTTGGGTCAGATACCAAAGGCTGTCGTTTAAACATTTAAACCCCGTTACTGTCATTTTCGTCGAGTCTCACCGTTCGTCGCTTCTGTCCGGGAGTAAATACACTGACCTCCACGCCTTATTCATCTCGCTAGTACCTCTGGAAGGGCACGCCGCAGACCAGCCGAAACCGGCCATACTCTCAGCAAGTAGTTGCTCAGCTGACTGACCTACGAAATTGCCATTGGTGGTCCATTTGCAATCGTTAATATAACTCTTTCGCCCGGAATGCGCGGGCTGTGTGACTGGGACTGGAAGTTGCGGTTCCAGAAACTGGGACTTCAAGTCTCCAATGGCTGAAGTATGGTAATCGGTCGAATGGTCGAGCCAAGTATTCCTTCTAGCTCCACTGGCCTGGCCGACTTTTGCCGTCAAAAGGCACGTCTTTTCATTTCGACAGTTGGAATTCTTGGCAATCTGAGGTGGAGAGATAAGAATATCCACACGTCAAAAGAGTATGACAAGAGTAGTGTTCATTAAATGTCAATTAAATTTCATTTGTTGTATGAAGGCCTGTGATTTCAATATGATGAAATCATCGGCCCATCCATCCCTGACGATTTATCGTGATGATTAGTATGACTTACGGCTGAGAACATGGAAACTCACGCCATCCACAAGCAAGAGTTCCCCACAAATGTACTGGCTCGCACTGCTTGCAAGGAAGACAACAGGTCCTGCAAAATCCTTGGGATCGCCCCACCTCCCAGCCGGGATACGCTCCGAGATCTGTCTGAACCGCGTTTCATCCGCCAAAAGCCGCTCGTTCCTAGGAAGGGAAGCCATTTAGCGGAAAGATAAACAGCCCGATATTCGAAAGATATGAATATTTTCTTGATTCTGTGATAAGAATCCCAAACCCGCTGACCTGTGAATCGGCAGCAATGGCGCGTCACGGATCATGCAGGGCACGCAGTTGAAACAGAGATTCAAAAGATTACTCACATGTCTGTGGTAATGTAACCTGGGCATATACCATTGACCTGGACGTTGTGCTGGCTCCATTCATTGCTAAGGGCTTTGGTCAGCTGGCCGAGTGCTCCTTTTGCAGAGGCGTACGCGGGCACTGTGAGACCACCTTGAAAGGTCAGGAGCGAGCAAAAGTTAATAATTTTTCCTCTGCGTAGAGGGACCATGTGGCGGCCAGCTGCCTGTGAAAGTAGCCAGACTGATTTGAGGTTGACACTCAGAACCTTGGAAGCGGGTCAGTCGGAACATGGATCGAAAATTTGGAAAAAGAGTCAACGCAGAGAGATTACCTACATCGTCCCAGTCCTGCTCTGAGAAGTCGATGCTGGGTGACCTCCGCTGTATGCCAGCACAATTGACGAGGATGTGTATATTCCCGTCCATGATATCGAGCGCCTTTGGGAAGAGTTCTCGGACAGCGTCCAAGTTGGCCAAGTCGCAATCAACGGTCCGCACGCTCCCTCCATGAGCGCGTATGGAATCGGCGGTGGTGTTGTTCGGTTCCCGGTCGGGAAGGGGTTCTCTCTGCACAAGGCAAATAGAAGCACCGGCTTGGGACAGTGCCACGGCGCACGCAGCACCTATGCCTTGAGGTCGGCATCGCATAAACGGGGTCGAGGGAACGGGTCAGCAGTCATTTACACAACGTCATCTGAGCAATAAGTACGTTACCCCTGGTAGCACCGGTGATGAGGACATTCTGACCGGACAAGTCGAACAGTTTGGGCGACGGAACGGCTGGTGTGGGGTTCATGATGAATGTTGCACTCAGAAAGCGTCCCTGGATTCATGAGCCAGGTTCAGTTCTCGGTGAGACGGGCGTCAGTTTGATCTGCCCCGCTGATCGGCAGAGGCACCAATATCCGGTAAAGGAAATACTCGTTCAAGGGCCGCATACGAAAAATAACAACGAAAAATGTAGAACCCAGACCCGGAAAAGTCCGCAGTACTTCCAAATCGGGGTATACTAATGAATTTATGGAGGAATGGCGGGTGTTTGCGTGATGGGTGTGACACGCCGTGATTGGTGTACGTCATGCGTTGATACACTTCGGAATGACGGACCGGCCGAATCTAAGATGGCCTGTTTGAGCAGTCATATTTCGTACCGAGTCTCCTCACGAGATCGTAACTTCTTCAAACTTTATAAGACTTTCTGGATGGCTTTACTTCGCCCTTCCCATTTTCAACAATGTCTCCCGCTCAAATCCATACCCAACACGCCGCCGTCCTCTATGGTCCAAAGGACCTTCGTATCGAGGAGCGACCCATCTGGCCACCACAGTATAACCATGTCCAGGTTGCTGTGAGGACGACGGGTCTTTGTGGAAGTGACCGTACGTCCCGTCCGTTCCGGTCCACCTCCATTTCTCATTACTCGTCCCAGTTCACTACTACATGGAAGGTTGCAATGGCGACTTTGCCATCCAAGCCCCCCTCGTCCTCGGTCACGAGGCTGCGGGCGTGGTTGTCTCGGTTGGCCCGGGAGTAACTAATCTCGTACCGGGTCAACGCGTTGCAATCGAGGCGGGCGTCATGTGCCAGCATTGCAACTACTGCGAATCTGGTCGTTATAACCTTTGCAAGGGTATGCGCTTCGCTAGCAGTGCCAAGACCTTCCCCCACCTTGACGGGACGCTACAAGATCTCATTAACCATCCCGCACACGTTGTCCATCCGTAAGTGACGGGGGTATGTCCCGCCTCCAGCCCTATCTAACTCCCCCTTTCCCCGTCAGCATACCCGATAATTGCAGTTTTGAGGAAGCCGCATTAGCAGAACCTCTTTCTGTCCTGATACATGCTGGAAGGCGGGGGGGTCTTCGTAACGGCCAGCGTATTCTTGTCTTTGGTGTCGGCACTATCGGCATCCTTGCATGCGCCCTCGCAAAATCACACGGCGCTTCCCAGGTGGTGGCTATTGACATCAACCAGCAACGGTTAGATTTTGCTAAAGCTAACGGCTTCGCCTCCCAAACACATTGCTTGTCCGTCATCCCAAAGCACAAGGCGTCGACATCAGAAGAGAAACTCCGAATCGCCAGAGAAAGCATGTCACAAGCGCTAGCGTCCTTTCAGGTCCCTGACGGCTTCGACATCGTGTTCGAGTGCACAGGCGCCGAGCCGTGTATTCAAATGTCAATACATGTAAGTTTCGTTGACTTCGATCGGGGTGAAACCGTACACTTACCAGACACCGATCAGGCAGCCGTTGCTGGTGGCAAAGTCATGCTTGTTGGGATGGGTAGCCGAAATGTCATGTTACCTCTGTCAGCAGCCGCCTTGCGGGAAGTCGATATCCTGGGGTCATTCCGTTATGCCAACACTTATCCCGATGCCCTTTCTCTCCTTGCTTCTGGAAAGCTCAAAAACGTCATCAAATTGGTAACACACCGCTTGGATCTGCAGGACACAGCATGCGCTTTCGAATTATTAGCTCGGGGAAAAGACAAGAACGGAAACATGGTTCTCAAGGTCATGATTAACTCATGACAGACGATAGCCCGCATTCCCTGATCATATATTGTATTTATATATATCGCCAACTCCTCTTCGTTATCGTTGCACATTTCACATCGACACGTTTGAGCTACATGTACCCTTATTCACGTACAGTCTTGCCATCTCTGATAATACATTCCTGTGCTGATAACGTGCGATACCAAGTGGGCTTCCGCGACATCACCGATCACTAGTATGGTATCTACAAGACAGGCAAGATCCGTGACGGGTCGTCGAATGCAAGTGAGAAGTTAATTTAGCTAAAGATATATCTGTAAATATGTGGAAATGTTTCCCGACACATATGACCTGACGTGTGAATGGATCTGGCACAAGTCCAAGCTTCGTCTTCTCCCGCGAAAATTGAGAGGGCATGCATTATCTTGAGGGATTCCAGCGGAAGGAGGAACCCTTGGAGAAAAGAAGGAACTAATTTGTTTAGAGGCGCCAGTTGACGCAGCATCGCGCTTCTGATGTGTGCCAAGTCAGTATGTAACCCCCTTAATTATGATACGCAACATCGGAATTGGCCGAATGGGCAAGGCCTTGCCAAGGGGTAAACGTAAGCGTGAAATTGTTAGGTCTCTTCATGATAACGTCAAACGGCGCCCGCGGGCACCGTACGGTTGAAAGTCAAATACCTTCAATGGCAAGCTTACCTTAGTGCCGTACATCTAAGATGATCGGACAGCAGGGAGCCGGTTCCGAATCGAATGCGCTAAATACACGATGAGGGGAATTATCAGCTATAATTATTTGTCCGATCCACTGCCCGAATCGGAAGTTGTCCGACTGGAGGTTTTCCCTGGCTAGTACATCCTCTCATTAGCTCGAATTAGTATATACTTTATCGGTTGGGAGAAAGTTCAAACTGCCTTTGCTACTGTTGCGTCGCCGCCACTAGGAACCAACGCTTTCAGCCGTGCCACCAAGTGTCAGCGATCATCATGGCAACGAAGAAAGCACCAATGACTTCATAACAAAGTCACCATCTCGGCATGTCTTCACCTGTGAGAGTTTCCGCCTCGGCCTCAGTGTCCGCCGAGCTTGTTATAGACTGTAAGAATCTGCCTAATAATTAAGCGACAGTAGACAGATTTAAAATACGCTAGTGGCGTTCAAGAATGGCACCCGTGAGCTTGGCTAACGGAGGCGTGTTTACTCCTGAAGTGCTGTCTTCGATACGGACCTTCCACCGATTCCAATCTGGTTATCTATCGGGGGTTAACTTTATGGCGACTTGCGGTCCATCGGCGCACCCCGTTCCTGCAACACATATCACGATACCAGTCGACCGTGTTGCCATCGCTGCACGGTTGTTTCAGTACCATCTTCATCTTTGTCCATCGCTGAAGCTACTCCACTGCCGAATGCCACGCAGATGGTGCTACATATTATAGCCAGCCTGTTTCCAGCGACGCATCCGTAGAGTGAGGACCGGCGAGCGGCACGGGTCACGGTGCTGCTTTTCAGGCTCCGACGTCGCGTTCTGCGAGTCGATCGCGAGCTCGCTTCCCCGCGACGTCGGAAGTCTAGACACGCGCCTCCAACGAGTTCTCTGCCCTCATCTCCCTGTATTTAGTTGCTCCTGTTTCGTTCCTCATGCACATGTTTCGTGTCCTTGCGATGTGTCCCCTCTGGCCGTGTTCGCCGCGGTCCACCTGGGATAGACACGCCCGAGCAGTCCCCTTCAGCGACTTGCTCTCATCGCTCGCAGAGTATGTATTCGGCTCGGCTCGCCAATGCGAATACCTGACCTGGAGAATGGAGCTGGAGAAACATGCTATGGAAGTGCAGGCAATGCGCTATAATTCTCACCATTGCGCATTGTCCTTGACAACCTCCCAACAAGCACGAATTGGACTGCGTTACTGCGGAGCCAACATCCCACCACGACATCTAGCGTGTCTAATAAATCACGCCCGTCGGCACTCGAGCGATCAATTATCAGAACCAGCTTGTCACCATAAACACTGAATCATAACCAACATTAGAAGATCAAGAGATCAGATACTCCATACAGTTAGTGTACAGTAACAGTAAATACGAAACAAAAATCGGCAGAATCCTATCTACTTGGCAGATGATGTCGAAAACTAAGACTTGATCAGAATTCAGGTTGTCTGGAACATTTGCTCAAGGGACTTGCCTTGGTGACACTCTTTGTACCTTCGGAGATAGCGTGTTTGGCAAGCTCACCCGGGAGAATCAAGCGCACTGCCGTCTGAATCTCCCGTGATGCAATGGTCGATTTTTTAGAGTACGAGGCAAGTTCTAGTAGATGGGGTGAACAAGACACTCGTGCAGGTACAGTTATACTGACTGGATGCCTCCGTAGCTATGCGTTCGAAAATATCGTTGACAAAGGAGTTGAGAATGGCCATAGCCTTGTTTGAGATACCGGTGTCAGGATGGACCTGCTTCAGTACTACAGGGACGATGAGCACATAGAAACATTCGAAATAAGGCACGCACCTTTGTAGATGTATGACGAGTAGGTCTCCTTACGGACTTTGCGTCTCTTCTTCTTCTCGCCCTCTGCAGGACCAGAACCTGATGCCGACGTCTTGGCTGCCTTTTTGATTGCCTTGTCTGATGCGGGGGCTTTGGCTGGTGCTTTGGAAGCGGTGGAAGGAGGAGCGACGGCCATGGCAGAGATCTTGTTGGAGGAAAGAGTCAGAGGAGCAGAATGTGGGATGTCACGTCGGGTGATATGTTATATACTCCTGAGACGCGTGTGGTCGTGTTTGGCTCGACGCGTCGCGTCTTCGTTGATCGGTGCACCGGTGAACCTTATTGTCCACTCGCCCGCGTGGGTATAAATATGACGGTGCATGATTCTCGAGTCCACATACTCTTCCTGCATCCCACTATTACATCCCCAACCGACTCACATCCAGACCTCTCTTGAAACACAATGTCTGGCAAAGGAGGCAAAGCAAAGTCTGGCGGCAAGGCTTCTGGCGAATCCGCCTCCAAGTCCCAGTCTCGTTCCGCCAAGGCCGGCCTTCAGTTTCCCGTCGGTCGTGTACACCGTCTGCTGAAGAAGGGCAACTATTCTCAGAGAATAGGTAGCGGTGCTCCCGGTAAGTCTGGTGTTGTAGTTTAGACAAGTGGACTCATGATCTTAAAGTCTACCTCGCCGCTGTTCTCGAATATCTTGCCGCCGAGATCCTTGAACTGGCTGGCAATGCTGCACGCGACAACAAGAAGCAACGTATCGTACCTCGACACTTGCAGTTGGCCATTCGGAATGACGAGGAGTAAGTCTAGTATGCTTTGCGCTTCGGGAAGGGATTTATTGATGTGCGTGTAGGCTAAACAAGCTCCTTGGGGACGTGGTCATTTCACAAGGTGGTGTCGTGCCATTTATAAACCCTGAATTGTTGCCCAGCAAAACATCAAAGGGCAAGAAGGAGACTCAGGAGGTCTAGGCGATTCTATTTCTACATTATTTCTCTGTAGGGTCCGTGTATTATGTTCTATAGTACTTATTCTATACTGTTGTGGACGCCGAACGTTATGACACTACCGCATTTGGGTAAAACGACCTTGGGCGCTTCCACTTCGAACCACTTACTATAAAGGGACCAGTGCTCAATTTCTGGTAGTGTGCCAATTTTTGTTTCAAAACAGGTCGACTTTTTTTCACGAGACTCGATGCCCAAGTCACGTTCCACCCAACCTTCGAAACCCTCCGCATGCCCCTCGAGTGGTTTCAAGAGATGGACAACGAGAGCCGTGGTCTTTGGTCTCCTTTGTGTAGCGTGTGGGTGGCTAGACTCGATCAAGGTGAGTAAGACATCGGTTGGACTATGCTGGGACTAGAATGATTTGTAGGACCGGTGGTATGTCCTGGACCCACCTTTCTTACACGAACTTGCGCGAGACGCCATTGCCGTATACCCTGACAACACTCAAGGCATGATTCAACATATTCTCGCCAATCTCACTTCAACCTTCCCGCAAATGTCTGATCAGAAGCAAATCTCGCTGAACACCGACTCCTCCGAATGGGTATTCAACAATGCTGGTGGTGCCATGGGTGCCATGTACATCATTCACGCTTCCATTACTGAATATCTGATCATCTTTGGTACGCCTCTCGGTACAGAGGGACACACTGGGTTGCATACCGCGGATGACTACTTCCACATACTTGTTGGGGAGCAATGGGCGTTCGTGCCAGGTGCTCTCGAGATGGAGAGGTACAAACCTGGAGATGTCCACTTGTTGCCACGGGGAACTGCAAAGCAGTACAAGATGCACGAGGGCTGTTTCGCAATGGAGTATGCTCGAGGTCAGTTTTTTGTATTGATTTCCGTTGCCTGTGTTTATGAGAATTTCAGGGTGGATTCCTTTGATGTTGCCATTTGGCTTTGCAGACACGATTTCGTCGACGCTCGACATCCCAACGCTATACCATACCGCGCGTATCACCGGTCGTGAGATGATCAAGAATCTCCTCATTGGAAAGATTTGAAAGAGTACATTAAACTACTTTAATAGCTTGCGACGGGGCGACGGGGATACAATCTTTTTTCTTTCCAAGGGCGGACGCCGATATGATCCCACCAACCCTGGTGCTTGCCCCAAGCCCTGGACGCGTAGATAAACGGAATGCGTGAGAACGATAGATTGGCTTGGCCCTACGCTCACCGTCATTCCGTTGATGTCGCGTTCCAAGAGTAAGCGACAACACGACGATGACGGTGACATAAACGATCATGAGTTGCCACGCGGCCAGATGTTTGAGACAAGTTACAAGCGTTCAAGTCGGTTGGAAATTGTGGGGGCTCCGACATCACGATGCTCCACGGTGGGGGTTGCTCGCTGGGGATCGAATGGTGGATTTGGCGCGGTCGCGATCAGAATGGAGGGATCGGTGAGCCCTGGGCCCTGCTGCCTGCGCCGTCGTTGGCGACGACGACGACGAGCGGAGGTAACGGCCGCTATAAAAGGGGAATGACGTCTGACGTAGAGGTGGCGCGGGGTGTGCACCCTGTTTTTTGTCGCTGTGGAGCGTCCGTGTACATGAGCGGACCTTCTCCGTCTCCTTCTTCTCTTCCACCGTCGTCCTCGTCGCGACAGGCATGTCCTCTCCCCCTCCCCCGCATCCTGTGCGCTGCTTTCCCCTCCAATCCCTGCACGACGCTCACCCTTCTTGCTCTCCGCAGTCATCACCGCCCCGAACGTCCCCTTCGCCCGAATCTTCCCCCCCTTCCCGATCGACACCCACAAACGATGACATCGAAGCCGTCATCAAGATGGCAACCTCATCACACCCATCCACCGACAGACCCCTCCGGGATACCCGCACCCAGTTGTTCGTAGGCAACGTATGTTTCCCTCCCTTCCCGTGTCCCCCATCTCATCCATCCCGTGTAGCTCCCCTACCGCGTCCGCTGGCAGGACCTCAAGGACCTCTTTCGCCGCGCAGGTACCGTCCTTCGTGCAGACGTGTCCCTCGGTCCAGATAATCGCTCCCGTGGTTATGGCACCGTCCTCCTTTCAACCGCAGAGGATGCCGGTCGTGCCATCGATATGTTTAACGGTCATTGCTGGCAAACACGAGTCCTAGAAGTTCGTCCGGACCGACTTGGCGCAACTCTCGACGCAGAGTTGAATACTAATCCTTCGTTCCCCCCTTCTGTACCGATCGTACAACAAGGGATTAATTTCCCTCCACTGAGCGCTTTGAACAATTTCGACGAGTTTGCAATGTCCCTCTCAGGGAGTGGTGAGTTACTCAATGGAGGTTCAGGAATGCGTACTCTTTTTGTTGGCAATGTACGTCTTTCCTCACCACACTGAAAATACCGGAACCATCGTTTTATCACCTACCGTATTACTCACTGTATCCCAAAGCTACCCTTCCACATCCAATGGCAGGATCTGAAAGATCTCTTCCGTGCTGCGGGTGCTGTTACACGTGCGGACGTTGCTCTTGGCCCTGACGGCCGATCTCGGGGCTTTGGTACGGTAACTTTCGTGACCGAAGATGGCGCAGAACGTGCGAGACGAATGTTTGACGGGTAAGTTGATTGCGCAGTTATCGCATTCGATTTGCATTTTGTTTGGCGAAGCTTTCTTCTCTTGGGGCGGTCTTTAATGTGATCCATCCTTATTTCCCTCTCTTTTCGAATTGATGACATTCACAAGCTCACTCTTTTGTATTCGTTCGGCAGGTATGAATTCAACGGCAGGCTGTTGAAAGTGCACTACGACAAGTTTGCACAGTCCCCAAACCTACCGCTTGTTGGCGTCTCGCCACAGAATATATCATCATCCCTTCTCCCGCCGTATGATTCACTTCCCCAAGTGGCATCGCCGCTGTCGCGGTTTGAAGTACTCAGTGCCCACGAGGGGAGATCGCACTCACACCTCGACGCGCTTGCTCACTCGCAGTTACATTTGGATCTTCAGCGCTCCCGACTTGAGGCAGAGGGTCTTACACCTGCTCAGCTGGATGCTATCCTTGCACGACCTCGCAGTTCATCATTTAGATCACCGTCGTTGACGTCGCCTGCTGGTCTGTCTCAGTCTCCATCGCATTTGCAACCACATCCCTTGTTGCAGCCACAAGGGCAGTTGTTGAGTGGAAGTTCTTTGGGTACATCGATCGCGCAACCCATCCTTTTCCCCTCTGCTCGTTCCCTATCTCGACCACACTCTCTTACTGGATCACCACATCTGATGTCGGCAAAAGTATCGTCCAGTGGTTCTTCAGCGCATGGTTCTAGTGCATCAGACCCATTTGGGAGTGCCACAGACTTGACCTTGGTTACGGATCTCAACGACATCAAACATACTCCCGATTCCCTCGCTTCACTTGGTACCAGTTTTGGCTCCTCCGGACCTAGCCTGAGTGCTGGGTCCTCTCAAGCCTCGAGTTTCTGTTCTTCTGGATCTCGTCCGCACAATTTGAGTTCGGCATCGTCAAGAGATGTGCTCGGTGATGGTCTTGGGTCACAACGGACAAGCTTCTCGAGTTCTTCGAGACCATCATTCGGTGCTGCTAATGCGGAACGACCTTCGTTTGGTGTGTGCGCGTCTTCTGACAGACTTCCAATTGGTGCGGGCTCGGAGATACCTGCCTTTGGCGTGGGTCCTTCACAGCACGTCTCCATAGGCTCAACGACCACGCTAAATCATAGCTTGGGTACACAGAGGCCCAGCACTCACCTGGGCGCACCGTTCTTGGGGGACGATGGACCTACACCTTTGTCGTCCACGATGGGAACCTCGAAGCCTCCTTCGTTGGGTCCTGTGGCCATGCCGCTCAGTTTACCGGCTGCAAAGCTGGGGTTCGCGGGATCGGTTCCCAAAAACGCGTCGCCACCTTTGCTTAACAGTGGTAACGTCAGCAACAGCTGGCCTAACCTTTCGAGGATTGGATCGCCAGAGAGTAGAGACACCCGAGCGTCTCCGAGTCACGCGAATACTCGAACACCCCCACGAAGTATGTCCGAAGGGACGGCTCCTGAGGTGTCTTTGTTAGCCCAGTCGATACTTCATACCGACTCGTCGCCTGCACTTGACACCGCTTGGGGTGCATCGAAGTCTCAACTACGTAAAGACTCTCCCACGAATAAAGCTAATGGGACTGTCGATTATGTTACGACGGCGCTTGGTGCGCTGGGGGTGCGGCGTGCTAACAGAGTTCAGAACAAACAACTGGAAGAGAAGAGAAGGCTGCCGACACCATCTACTGAGCAACAATCTCTTGCCTCTTCATCGACAGGACGTCAGGACAAAAGATTTACACAATCATCTCATCGACATCCAGGGCCAATTTCACTTCCCCCACCCACTGCTTTCACCCTTCCGCCCGGTGTGGTTTTATCTCCTCATGCGCACCCTCAGAGTCCCGTCTATCACCCAGGATATCCTGTCAGTCCAGTGCATCCACATCCGATGGGCAGTCCGCTGCATCACCCCATGGGAAGTCCCCTCACCCACCCTGCCCACGTGCATAGTCCGCTGCATCACCCTGGCCATACGCAATATGCCACATATCCTCATGTGACTCCTGTACATTACGGCGTTATTACTCCTCATGGTTTACCTCCAATTACTCCAAGCATGCCTCCCTTTACTTTTTTACCTCCGCAGGCACAAACTCCGATGCAAAACGGACACGTGCGAGAGGAAGAATGGGGTGAGGAGCGGAGTCAGCATTCCTCCCTTAAGGAAGGAAGACCAACCGATTCTCTGGAATGGGAATCAACCGCACAAGTGTCCCAACCCCCCTACCTCCCACCGTCCTCCAATGGTCCGCAGCAACGAATGCAATACACGCAGGTTCACTCCCACATGCTGTCCCCTGGTATTCCGCTTTCGCCTGGCATTATGGTCCCGCTATCACCGGGAGTCATGCCCCCAGCAGTATCTATGGTCGGCGTCCCGGTACCGATGACACCCGGCGTTGCATTGACGCCTGGAGTACCAATGAATTCAGGCCCGTTCTGGGCGCATGCGCCGTGGATGAACCCGACGGTCGGAGCACCAGTACATGCCGCGGATGGACTGAATGAGTCGTCCCATACTACCGCCGAGGGGTACTTCCCACCCGTTAGACAACACAGCGGGGACACAGGTTACTTCCCACCTGTGTCGAGCGTTGCAAATGACATCCCAAAAGAAGACGACGAACCAGGAGCGGGGTCTGCCGTGTCGCGACATGGAGGAATTTCAGAGAGCCCATCTTCGGGCTCGCGCCAAGTATCTTCACCGCATCTTTCCTCGAAGATCTCACAGGACGCTGATCGTAAAGGGGGTCCACAAGTCATGAAACGCTCCACTTCTGCTCAATGTGAAGGTGGTTTACCGAAACGCAATGGACTGTTCCATCGGGAGTCAGATCCCGAAGTGAGCACGGCGACGAACAAGGGGTCGAAGGAAGCGTAAGGGTTTCGAGTAACGTGTTTTGTTTCGGGATCGCGCGGAAGAGTTTCTGTGTGCACGTCTGTTTTTCTTGTTTCACTTTTTCGCGTTTAATCTGGTCACCGCACACAGACTCATCGGTCTCTGGGATTACTGAATATGTCGTACATAAAGCTCTCTTCTCACCATTTGTTGATATCCGCATCGCTAGATAACTGTTACAAGCGCTATTTTGTATACCATCTACGAGTCGGTTTTTTCTACGCATACGGTTCATGCGTTGTTTCACATCTGTATCGCTGAACATAATCTATTCGCTTGATTTCTAGGTCACCACCTGGCAACTTCGGAGTTGTCATCACACTGAAATGATCGTGTCATACAACGACGATGATTCCAGACTTGACTTACATTTCGGCCCCGATGGTCAACCAGAGCGACGCTCCATTCCGCTTGCTCACGCGGCGTTATGGCGCGACGTTGACGTACACTCAGATGCTCGATTCTCGTAGGCTCCTCAATGACCCCGATTACCTTCACCATCATCTTTTGGATCTTCGATCTACGCATCCCGACCGCGATGCCTATACGCGCCCTGTGGTAGTACAACTATGCGGGAACGACCCAGAAGTGGTCGTGAGCGCGGCACGGCGTGTCCAGCCCTATTGTGACGGTATAGGTCCGAACTGTCGCACAACCTTGTCTCTTTCAATTAATCTCATGCACTCTAGATTTGAACCTCGGATGTCCTCAGGAACATGCACGGGAAGGTCACTTTGGCGGGTATCTGCTCACGAAGAAGGATTGGCCGTTGGTGGGTTCGATAGGTGTCTGATGCTACTCCCGATTATCTTCTCAATGGCGTTCCTAACCTCGATTCTGTTGTCAGTCTCCGCGATGGCTCATTCGCTAGCCGTCCCGTCGTCTGCAAAGATTCGCCTCTGCCCTTCTGCAAAGACGACGGATTTCGGTCGTCTGCTCGAACATGCTGGTGCGTCTTGGATCACCTTGCACGCGCGGCACGTATCTGCAAAACGGCGACGTCAGGGGGCAGCCGATCTCGACGCTGTACGTGAGCTCAAACAAGCGCTCACCATCCCCGTTGTAAGCAACGGCAACGTACAGACGTTTTCAGATGTCCAACGGAACGCGTCCTATACGTGTGCAGACGGCGTCATGGTGGGAGAAACGTTGCTGGGAAATCCGTGGTGTGACTTTTTTTTTTCTCGTCGATGTCGAGAGACTGATGCAGGACCCCAGCCTGTTTTCGGGAGAAGTTCGGGATCCCGTTCTCGTGGCCCTCGAATATCTCGAAATATGCAAACGTCTACCTGGCGTAGCAACGCTCAAAACGGTGCTAGCCCACGTGCGGAACATCATCGAGTTTCAGTGGTACGTTCTTGATCTCGAGTTTGACCACGTTTTGGGGCGATGTGACAGCGATGATAGCGCGCGTCGTCCGTGGTATTCCAAGTTTCGGCTTGCTCTGAACGACTGTCGGAGCATGGATGACATCGAGGGGTTGTTATGTCGTCAAGTGAGCCGCTGGCGGGGGAAAGCTGGTCGACTCGTCCATGGAGCGCCCAGAGGACGCGGAGGCGAGGAAGACCCGGGGGAAGATCCGGATCTAGAAGACCTCGGGGATATATTGAACCGCCTCGATCTCGACGAGGGTCTGTTTTATTGATTGCCACCGGCGACGTTCGGAGGAGGGGGAAGCGAGGTCAGACGCTTGTTCTGATTCAGATCTCGCCTCGAGCGCGGCCACTGCAGGTGGAGTGTGTATGTACAACATACTGACCTGTGTGGTGCACGATGAGTCCACGGCGGGTCTGATTCACATGGAAACCAGGGGGAAAGCTTCAGTCTTGTACCTTTTTCTGACCTGTCCACATGTTTTGCCCGCATTCAAGTTAGCATCTTATCATCATTCAGGGGGCCGTGGTAGACGATTTAAAACCTCATAGACGGTGACATTGTCAGAATAATAATAAAAGCGTGATACAGAATATAAACATGCGGAAGGGCCAAGGTCTACTAGCAGTGTTCACGGCGTGTTAGCGTAGGTATCATCGAGTGCACTAGATGTTGGCCCAAGCTGCTGGCGCCTAGAAGTGGTGACAGCTTTCGCGTGTGGAAGCCAAGGATCGCATGTCAACCGACATGTATAACAGCCACTGAAGTCGACTTGGAAATCGGTTGCTGATCATGCATGCTTGATCTGGCGAAACATGGACAGAGGACACGCGGAGCTAGAGTCAGTGAGATATGCAACTCATTGCCACCGGTGCGTTCACTGCAAGTGGATGTTTCCCTTGACAACAAGAAAGAGCGACGAGGGGCCCGTTTCGTCTCAGAGCTTGGGCAAAGCAGCAGGGAAACGGTACCTGCCTGCTTAGATTCGCTCCAGCAACGACCTGTATGCACAATGATGTCATTCCAGATGCAGTGGAGGCTCCGAGGCGGCTACAGACACCTGAAGCGGGCGAATAGCTCGAGAACTTGACGTGCCATGAACGATCTGAACCGAGTACAATGGACGTTCAACACCACCCCTTGGCCTTGGCGTCTCTGACGAATCTGCCCTAGGTGTACACTGTACAGCAGAACCATGGAATACTGAAGAACCGTAAAATGGCACTTGCCTTCCAATCGTAAGTGACTTCCTGTCCGGATACCGTAGAGGCAGGCAAGGATGGAGAGAGGGCGATCCTCTGGAATGCAGATGTCAACAATGTCTTGGTCTCGAGGTGGCCTTGTCCTCGGAAATGTTTCTTTCTTTGGATTAATGCAGCACCAATTAAGTTTGAGTTCCGATTAGATTCAGCAAGGGTCACGACATAAGTCGGAAGGGCAACCTTGAATTAACGGCGTTGGTGTTAGCCATGCAAAGTGTGAGCTCCTTCCCATAACTTCCTCATAGAAGTGGATTAGATATTCGTTACCGACAGACAAACGTTTGTTGGTGGTGATAAATTTCTAACCGAAACGTCCACCAACACATTCCAGGCACTGGAGGTACCGAAGTCAAGCGTGGTCAGTCGAAGGAGCCACCTTGTCATCTTCGACAATTCGCAATGATCACAAATGATAGTATATTTGGAGGGCAGTAATTGACAAGCTGGTAGGTGAGGGGTAAAATCAGTAGAACGGCTATAATCGCGTATACGCTTGAGTGAATGACAATCGGGAGAAGAAAATGGGAAACATGACAAAAAGTACTCGCCAGCCAAGAGAGAAGTGTTCCTTCTTTCAAACTGGTCCTGGTACCTCGAGGAACGAGGTGACACGTAGCGATCAGTGGAGATGTGGCAGGGCGAAATACGAAATGATACCGGCCACGACACATGGGTGGGTCAACCAGACGTAGCACCAGCGCCTCCACTGCCTTTTCTCGTCCTGATCACTTTGTTCCTCAAAGCTCGCTCCTTTAATTCGCTTTCGCGTTTTTCTAACTCTTTCCTTGCAGCAACGTCATTGTTCTTGGCACTCTTGCCCTACTCCATAAAGATAAAGCTTAGCCATTGAACGATCAAGACAGCGATCAAAATCACGAACCTGCCTTTCTTCAGTATCCCATCTCGACCTGCCAGCGTTAGCTTGACCTTTGATCTTCAATTCACCGCGTGAATTTTGAGGGAGGTCCGAATCGAATGTCCTAGAGCGCGTTTCGGCCTTATCAACGACCATTGCAGACGGGGATGGGCTGCGCCTTGCACGACGCATTTCATCCACAGTTCGATCACGTTCCCTAGAATTCCGGCGACGCGGTAAGGGTGGTGTACGAGAGCGAGATGGACTGTCGCGACCACCCTTGCGAGTGCCTCTAGGACTTGGGCTTCGGCGACGACCGTACCGATTTGGAGGCGAAGGTGAACGGCTTGAGGGTGGCGTTGGAGAACGGGAAAAACGACGCCTACGTGGCGGAGGGCTCCGGCTGTCGCGGCGCCTGTCCTTTCCACCACCATACCTTCTTGGAGGTGAACGAGAACGCGAGGGAGAACGCCTTCGCCTTCGAACAGGGGGAGGTGAGTGAGAGCGAGAAGCGCCTCTAGAAGAGGTCACGGATGGAGAACGGTGGCGCCTGCGAGGAGAGGGAGAACGACTGTAACGACGGCGTGAACGTTGAGGAGGGGAACGGGACCGAGAGCGACGGGCAGACGGTGAACCAAATCTCTGGGGAGAGCGAGAACGGCGATGGGAAGGTGGGGGTGGAGGTGAACGAGAACTGCGAGCATCGAATGGCGATCTAGACGGGGAGCGACGACGTTGTGATGGCGGAGAGCGCGATGAAAAGCGGCGACCTTGACGCTAAGAAGGAAATATATGATTTAGCGGTGTGAACCGGTTAGCATCGAGGGATACATACCCCGCCACCACGACCCCGGGCATTGTCCCTGCCTCTGCCACCACCCTCGAAGGTGCCACGGCCACGGCCCCTACCCCTACCCCGGCCCCTGCCGCCGCGGTCAGCTCTTTCGTTTTCTCGGATCTCGTCCAACCTAGCCCTGCGATCTCTTTCGCCAAACGCACGCTGGTCGCTGTCCCTCGCTCTGCGCATTTCTTCCTTTTTTTCCTCTACAAATGTCTTTGGGACGCCAGCGGGTGAATCCTGAGCCTCGAGCAAGAGACTCCAGAGGGCGGTCATGAAGGCTGGGGTAGAAGAGGTGAGGAAACCGGTGAGGTTGATTTGCATTTTTTTCGGGTCCGGGGTCTGTATCACGTTGTTGAACCACGGTCTGCGGCAGCGGGCGTGACACGTACGGTGTGATTCGGATCCTCGAGGAGACCCATGGCATACTCGACGACGACCTCGTCCTCGAAGCCGACAAGCTCGGTGACCTTTTTGACGATCCAGGGTTTGATGACCTGCAGATTTACCTTTTTCATGTCGACCTGGGAGAATGAGGAAGTCGTTGGTGTGCTCGTGGGCAAACGACACACCTTTTTGTCGAATTCCGGAGGGAACTTGATTGTCTTGAGTAGCTTGAGCTCCTTGTCGGAGAAGCGCCTGTCCTGGTCTGCAGAAGTACCCTTGAAGAAACCTTTTTTTTTCCATGGTTAGGACGATTTCAGACGAGACTTTGTGGGCATGTTTACCTGCATCGGCCATTGGGAGAAGGTGAAAGGGATGCGTGAGAATGTAAATAGTGTGTATTGGCATCTAATACAAGACTTCCCGCTCGTCGAATCCGACGTTGACTTTCAACACGCCCCGCTCGTGCAACAGCTTCAAGCGCTCCTTGACAACCTTGCCAAGTTCGTATTCGCCCTTGTTCGAAATAACGACCCGCACCTCGTCCAGATAAGCCCACACACACCGTTCAAACACCCGCGTCAACCCCTCGAAATCGATCGCGCACATCGCTCGCACGTCGGCCGGATACAGCGCCAGCGACAGCACACGCATTCGTGACCTAATCTGGGACAGCAGTGAGGTCAGTGCCTCGAGCGCTCGCTGCGGCGCCCTCAGTTCTTGCTCGAACGGGTCCGCTGGCGGTGGAGATGGAACCACGAGCCCAAAGATGTGGAACTCTTCCAGGCTCGTGTTTTCCGCGAGTTCCATTTCCTTCACCAACGCATCTGTTCATAGTCAGTAAGCATCCAGCTCCGATCGCCATTCGACACTCACCCCCCCTCTCTACGAAATCGGTGTCGAATCCGATATGCACCTTCTTCAAACTATCTCCAACACCCCTCAGAAACTTCCCGACAATGCCCGCCTCTGACACACCAACACCGCCCATTCTAACGCTCTTGATCCCAGGTACAGACACTCCCACGTTCCGCTGGTACTCGGAACCCGCCATGATCCATTCCAAGACGGGCTCCGTAGGCACATCTCGAAACCCCACTTCCCTCAATCTCCTCGGCGGTAGCTTTATAGCCCTGTTCTCATCCGTCGTAAAATCGAAGAACCATATGGGCGTGTTCTTTTTGGCGCAGTGCACCCCATCCAGCGTGAGCACTTCCAACTCTGTAAACTCCCCGAGGAAGCCATACATGTCTCTGGTCGTATGAAACACGAATACACGCATCGTGAGATTCCTCACGTGCTTGAATGCCTGGACACAAGCCGTGCGCGATCGCGAAGAGAGATATTCCCAAGTAATGCACTCCATTTCGAGGCTTTGCACGCGGGGCAGATGCGTCGCCAAATGCGGGAGGGCATCGTCCAGCCACTTTGGATCCCAGGCGTTCCCGCGCGTCTCCCGGATGGACAGACACGCGACGTAGCGTCCGAGGCTGGGTATCGTCCACGTTGGGGCGCTATCGCTCGATGCATACGCCTGCAATAACTGGACAAATGCCATGCTCCTCTTTCGGCCACTTAACCGCACGCCTTCCCATATTCCCATCCGTGCAGTGTTGAGCCAGAGCTTGCACACGAGCGCACAATTGTAGAGAGTGCCGAGGTTGGCAGGGTCATAAGACTGGTTTCGACACGGTGACCGGGGGACGCGACGAGCGATGATGTCGATGATTTCTAGGTGGAGTTCGACTGGAAGGGAAGGAAGAGGTCTTGTGGTTGCGGTGATGCCCGGTGTTTCAAGTCGAGGTGATTCGGCATCCAGAGTTCCGTGCGCGCCGTCCGAAACGAATGCACGCAAAGTGAGTGAGGGTCGATTGGCGCGGGTAGTGGGAGGTTGGGTGTATACGATTGTCATGTCGGGCAATGAAGGCGAGTCTAATCTTGTCCGAATCTTTTGGGATAAGAAATGACCCGAAAGCTGGATATCTAGTTGAAAGTTGTCTAGATGTGATTCGGTCCACAGTGGGTATAGAAATGATCTATAATGTGCTTCTCACACTGGAAAGTGTGGCGATGGGGGATACAATGATGTTGGCATGCGCCGCGAGCCCGAACGAAAAACTTATACCTCGATCGTGAGTACGGACAAAATACATGCAATCATCTCCCTTTTTATCGCAGGCGGAACAATCGACCCGTTCCTCGCCGACCTTGTGGGCCGAACCAGTGCTGTTCACCGCCATGCTGACTTTCGCTGTCTTTTCCAGATGGCTAATCCTAGCCCGGACGCAACGGTGCTTGCTCAGATGACCGGGTCGACTAGCATCTTCCTGTCCATTGCGCGAGCACCGAATGAAAACTTTCTTCCCGGTGTGTTACATTTCAAATATTGGGATCACATACGACTGACAATGTAACGAGTACTCTGAGACATCTTACAATGTGCGGTACCCAGACCGGGACATAGAGTGGACCGACGAGGCAGTGCGACCTCATACACCACGCGGTGGTGTGGAGACTGAGGGGAAACAAGCTCAAAGGCGATCAGGGTCCGAACAGGCACAAATGGTGGAGGTATACGTTGCACATGCTGGCACCATATGGTCGACGACGGTAGCGGTGCCCAAGAATTAATCCAACCGGCCATGCCTAGTGGCATCAGGTATCTCCGATTACACGAGAAGTAGAGTTTAGTATTCGACCAGTAGATATCGAACATAATTGACGAATAATGTATCATGGTACATGCTCTCTGATTAAACTGGACACCCGGGAAACGCTGGCTAACGATACACGTACAAGTGCGATCCATTCTTTCATGCACTACTTTGCGGCGGAACTGGAGAACTGAGTCGTGCGTGAGCAGACAAACGCGCCAACCGAATGACAACCACCCACCTTGGTCACAGACTTTGTTCCCTCCGAGATCGCGTGCTTCGCGAGCTCACCCGGGAGGATCAGACGTACAGCAGTCTGGATCTCGCGAGAAGAGATGGTCGACTTTTTCGAGTAAGCGGCGAGTTCTGTCAATAGTTAGTTGCCACGAAACACGACCAACCCAACGCGAACGTGCGTACTGGATGCCTCTGTTGCAATACGTTCAAAGATGTCGTTTACGAACGAGTTCAAAATCGCCATAGACTTGTTCGAAATACCAGTGTCGGGATGAACTTGCTTGAGAACTGGAGATCGCGATCAGGTAGACGCCGCATCTAGCCTAAGAAAGGCGTACCTTTGTAGATATAAGACGAATAGGTCTCCTTTCGAACCTTTCGGCGCTTCTTCTTCTCCTCACCCGCAGCTTGTGGTGCGGCTGTCTTTGCAGTCTTCTTTGCGCCCTTTGCGCCCTCTACGGTCTTTGCGGGTTGCTTGGACGCTGTTCCGGATGCAGGGGCTTTACCGCCAGTGGTAGAGGCTGGCTTTGGTGCCATTACGATGACGGTGCTCTCGAGATGGACGTCGATGACAGAACCGTATCTAAGCGCCGCCCCTAATATACAATGCACGTGATGTTTTTGTTTATTTGTACTTGTCGCGTCACGACGCGTTCTGTTTAAGCGCGTGTTGGGTATAAATACCGCGTCCGACGTGGAACGCGTCTTATTCTACTACCCAGTCAACATGCCCGCAAAATCCAGCGCAAAGGGTGGCAAGCTCGGCGGAAAAGTCAAGGAGATTGCAGCG